>VRMD01003914.1:0-10036 GCA_009872375.1 Sminthurides bifidus | reverse complement strand
TTGGATTATGCAGCAGAGCGTGTCGGCTCTTGCTATTCTGTAATAGGAAAGTTTATCTTTGTCAGGGAGAAATTATTTCCTTTTCACATCCGCTCTGACTTAATCCGGTCCTTTTCCTGTGCTTATGGCCTGTTGTCTTGCGTTCAAAAAGCTCGGTATTATAGCATCTGGATTGTATGATAGAGAGACTAAAGGAAAACATTGAGTTACCGCGATACCGACTTGAAATCACCTTGATTTAGATACTTGAAATCATAAAGAAGGTCTTGTGTATTGACTCGAAACCATAGAGAAAGTCGTGGTGTACTGACATAAAATCATAGAGAAAGCCTCGAAAGCATACAGAAACCGTTGGTATACCTACTTAAAATCATAAAGAAAATCTCGGTGCTTACTTAAAATCATAAAGATAGCATTGATGCACCGGCTGGAAATCATGAACAGCAGGTTGATGTACTGACTCTAAATCATAAAGAAAGCCCTGGTGTGCCTACTTAAAGTCATAAAGAAAGCATTGATGTACCTACTTGAAATCACAAAGAAAAATAAAGCCATAGAGTGCTGACTTGATATCTTCAAGAAAGCGTTGTTGCACCGACTTGGTGTCATGCTAGCATTGATTTACCCATAACGACGTGATTGCATCGTCAGGGGTTAGGTAACACCATACTTGGCAGGCTGCTCAGTTTGATGACAGTTCCGGATGAGTCAATGGTACGTTATTACTTAAAGTCATAAAGAAAGCATTGATGTACCTACTTGAAATCACAAAGAAAAAGAAAGCCTTAGCGTGCTGACTTGATACCTTCAAGAAAGCGTTGTTGTACCGACTTGATGCCATGCTAGCATTGATTTACCCATAACGACGTGATTGCATCGTCAGGGGTTACGTAACACCATACTTGGCAGGCTGCTCAGTTTGATGACAGTTCCGGATGAGTCAATGGTACGTTACGTAGCAGTTATCCATCACAAACGGTCAATTGACACTGACAAATTTTTCACGGTTCACCTCTTGTAACACCATACTTGGCAGGCTGCTCAGTTTGATGACAGTTCCGGATGAGTCAATGGTACGTTACGTAGCAGTTATCCATCACAAACGGTCAATTGACACTGACAAATTTTTCACGGTTGGCCTCTCTTCCTGCGACCATTTCCTTCCTGAGAGTGCATCAGCTAATGGAATCACGAAGACCCAAACAACCCTTCTGCACTAATGCCAGTAAAAGAATCAAATCTCTTCAAAGAGATGATTAACTGCCCCTGCTCTCCTTAGATTAAAATATATGGCATACCATTTGCTCTCACAGGTCCACGATCAGAACAATCTCTTTTTCTACTACAAACTGGAAAATGCAGACTGAAATCGCGGAATTCCTCCAATAATTTCAACTGTTACTGAAATCCCTCCCTTCCTTTGTTGATAAGAAAGGATTGCACTTGATTTTAACAAGAATTCGGCTATTACATCATCAGAATTCATTTCCAGTACCATGCAGTCAAAGCCTATGTACCACACTTTTTGTCGTGGACCCATCATCCCGTCTTTTATCCCTAACAACAAAAGGATGAGGACATGCCATCGGCATTCTGGAAATTGCTATCAAAAATACAAAGGCTGTAAATCAATCCAATTGCATGATACGACTGCCAGCGACGCAGCAATTACTCCTTATGATGCGATCTTAGACATTCCAATCACATTTTGTTTACTTCCCTCCTCCTCCTCTGATACCGGTCATAAAAAGGCTGCTCACAGCCACCTCGTTAACTGCACTGCAGCTCCATGGTTCAACCCCCCAGCGGACAACAAACCAGGAGAAACTTCTCGAGAAAAACAGGTGTAGTCAAGCATTTATGTGAACAAGTTGCAAACTTTCCCTCCGACAACGGCTGAGGCGTTTGTCCTCTTCCAACCTACCATCACCACAACTTAAGCCAGGTCAGGGCTTTGGGTGAAAGTTGAATCCCTCTTCCCTTTGTAGTCCAAACTCTCATCAATGCTAATGTTTGAGGCAGAAAGCCTCCGCGACGGAACTTCCCTAAGCTCTTTTTGACAGGGAAGAAAGCGATAAGTACTAACTAAGCGGTTGGAGCATTACAGCAAAAAAAAAGGCTTTTCACCTACCGAGCATCTTGAGAACACGTTGCTGGCCCAGCTCCCTTTTTTGGTTACTGAGGGATTTGCGGAGCCGGAGTTTGCTCTCTTTCACATGGCTGGCGTTCCGCAAGGTGAGACCAATGAGTATGTACAGGACCGTAATGAGTATCATCGGGCCGACGAAAAAAACGAATGTGGAAATCTCGAAAATGTATTCTATTAAAGTCTCCTTGACAGTGCACAGGGAGATTCCAGGAGCCACTGGCACAACTCCAAGTTGCAGAGCCTGTAAAATACAAGACAAAGGTAGATTACACGACTTGGACTTTCATCCCGGGGGTATTCATTCCAACTTTCTTCAAGTGATGAATGGCTTTCGCGCCTTCTCAACCGTTAAGGAGAATTATTCGCTCACTGCCTCAACTTCATATGTTGCATTGGCAGGGTCACAAAAGCGGGTGTCCGCCAACCTGGACAGAATCCAGGCACACACACCAACCTTTTCGTGGTTAGGGGAGGCCACCGGATAAGGGATAAGATACACGTGGCAGGGCTCATTTCCCGTATTTCCTAAAGCATTTACTCAAGAGAAATACGACAGAAAGAGAGAGAAAGAGAATTCTGACGATTTTACGGCCCAAAGTTAACATTCCAATAGATTTATGCTTCCGCAATGAGCAATCCATCCACTCTGTTTTAAAAATTCACCATTGCTCAAGTAACGCTTTGGCGAACGGCACAGTGTCGATTCTCATATACATTACCCTCCCCCAATCTGCATTTCCGCTTGAGGCTTTGAGCTTTCAACATTTCAACGGTGGGATTGCACATGTACTTTTATGTCCAGACAGAAACCACTACAAATGTGAATATTACAGTAAACAAACCACTTCGTCGGTTATAATTAGACCAGATCTCGCAGCACCCATTACCATTTATGATTTCACCAAAAATAGCATGGAAACTAATTTCAATTTCAGCTTTACACACTTCCACAATGGTTATGGCCCGGTTCGTTTCACCTCCTCCCTCCTCAGTCCTGAATTCCATCCACTTGATTAAAACACTGGTAAAATCATTAGCCCCGCAGGACAATTGCAACACGCTATAGAAAAGCCTTTCTTTCCTTCCTAGGACATTTCCCCGCTCATTTCTTTCATCAAGCCTCTGAGAGAAATGGCGAAACCCTCCTCTTTCATTAGGGGCACGTTACAATGCATACCACTGACAGGAATCTTTCTTCCTTTTCCCTTGCAGACACCACATGTTTTCGTTTTCAGATTCGAGAAGCGTGCTCGCCAATCATTCACGAGATTTCCGACGCAATGTTCCTGTCAGCCCTACTCATATTTATTTTGGACTTTTATCAACTCCGTGTGATTGAACCCCTTTCGACATGATGCCTCACCCCTCCTCCCTTTGTTCGCGTAACCTTGACACCTCGCGAATCCCTCTTCCACCTCCTCCTTCCTCTCCTCCTGTCTATACGTCTACCTCCGTCTTAAAGTGGATTAAAACATAATGCATTGGAGCACTGGACTGGAAATAGCTCTTTCTCTCACAATTCCGCACACGTCCAATTCTCCAGACGTCAAAAGTACCATGGATTTTTCAAAAGGATTGAGTGGCCGACAGGCGGACATGCATAAGAGAGATTTGAGGAAAATATTGATTACACTTTGCACAGTCAAGACTTTTCTCCTCTCTAAATGCTTTTGTTGCAGAAGGAATAAAATAAATTATTCCAGCAACACACCAGCAACGTTTCCCCCCAGGACCACGCAACTTTTATCGAGACCATATATACTTCTCCGTCCAGGTAGTAGTCCCCTGGCCCAGGGCATTCGAGCTAAGAAACCCTCGGGTGTGAACTTTTTTTTGGGGGGGAGATACGATAAAAAATGTAGCCGAAACTTCCATCATTTCCGCTCATGTCTTCCACAAAAAGTGCAATGAAGCTGCGACGTGTGAAGACAAGCAGATGAGGATGAGATGGTGTGCAATATGCGTATCAGGAATCAGTCAAGTGGGGAACATGTCAGAAAAATGTTTCCGTTCAGAACGAGATTCCGTGTTAGGATTTAGCCAATTCTCCTCGTCTTCCCCAATCCTCTAAATGAATGACTGACTATGGACGTCACCTCGAAGAAGGCTGACAGTAAAATACTTTTCCTTCTTCCTTTCTGCTTCTCTTCACGCTCATTATAAAAACAGTGCGTCAAGAATATGAGAAGAGGTTCACAGCTCCTCCATCGCGGAATCTGCCACTTTAGTAACGCCAGTTTAGGATTTGATTGATGAGCTCCAATGGCATCCATCACATTATCCTCACAAATCACATGTTGTGGCCCATACCTTGAATGTGAGAAATGCCAGGGTTGTACTAACATGGGGTGGTAAAATCCTGTTTGCAAATCGGTATTGGTTTGCTGTTTGCTCCTGCCGTTGTCGCACAACCAGTTCCACCTTTGTGCCCATAAACCAGTAGCTTTGCAATTCAACCACGTCTCTGACCAGTGACGGAAAGCATGCTGCTTTGTAGTGATTGATAAGTGCATACCATATAGGCTTGTGTGCATTAAGTATTTACAAAGACAAATTACGAGCTGTGGCTCGGACATCCTGTCCTGTTCCAATGAAAAGTAGTCAGGGGAAGAGAGGAAGAGGAACTGCGAATTCTAATGGCTAATCACCGATTAGTAGGTCCTGGTCATCGTCATGAATGTTGCAAAGCATGCAGTTTCGCAGTTTTCTCAATGCATTTTGCATGACGGTAGTCCTAGGAGAAAACCACCTGCTCAAGTGTCAATTCCGTTTATAAACAAACGGGGATGGAAGCTGTTGCAATGTTAAGGTAAACTGTTGCAACTTTTGGCTAACCTTTCGTAACTTTGGAAACGAAGTAACGTTCCTTCATTCCCTTTAGGTTTTTGTAAACATGGCTAAAAATACAGGATTTTCAGGGTGGATGATGCCTATGGACGGGGCCCAACACATACTTTCCTAGTACCAGTAACTTTAGTTTCTACACTTGATATTAAGTTACTCTAGGAAACTTTCAGCCTATCCGCAGGTCGTTTCAAAGTCCTTCTCCATGTTTTCACGTTCAAACTGATGTTCTATATTTTTTTGAAACTGCCTTTCATGTGATTCTTAGAACCATATGAGTTTTTTCTTCAGATCGTGCATAAGGAAAATCCAAAGTCAAGGGCTCTGTTAAGATCTCATTTAAGCTTTCATACAGCTAGCTTCAATGAAACCGGATGGATGCGAACCTAAGGCAAACACCAGATAAGAAACGGCCTTGATGAAGGCTTAGGAGTACAAAGGAGTTGTTACATAATGAAATTTTCAAGAGATGGTTCGGTTATCTTACAAGTTTTGAGTTTTGATAGAAATAATTCCCACTTTTTTCTCCTCAAGGTAGAATGAGCATAAGAACTCTCAGCCCAGCTCATGTTTTTCATTCCTCAGAATTAGAAGGAGTTGAAACTTAAAAGTGCATGGTGGGGATGAAAATGCAATGAGGAATGAAAAAGGCAGAATCCCATCTCCATTTCGCGGTCGCCATTATGAATTCTAACAATTTGGAGAAAATCATCCGATCAGGGAAGTTTGCAAACTTTATTTCAACTTTTTGTTTGAGCGAGCAACAGCGCATAACATTTTGTCTTCAATAACCCTCATATTTCTTGGAAATGGTCGCAATTTGTCCTCTCCAACTTTTACAATTTCCCATGAATAGCTGAGTGATCGGGCAGTTCTCAATCCAGAGTGCCTTGCTTTTATCTAAGCACTGGCCCGATCGCCCGTTACTCCCCAATGGCTCAGGGACTTACCAGACGACAAACACGTCTTACGTTTCCCGCTAAGAGCTTCTCATGCAAAATACAATGGAACATAAAACCACCGGTGCAAGCACCCGTCTCAACTTCTAAACAAATAGGGCGGGAGGTGGGTCGGGCAGATAAAGCTGTGAACCAGTGTCTGGAGAACATGACTGTCTCCGATAACGTTGATGGCGTCTGTCAGGCTACACGAGGATGCTTTGGAAAAAAATCCTGTGACATTCAACGTCTTTAAAAAAAAACTTGAAACAAGGCTCTATTTTCCGTTCAGGTAGCCATTTTTTCTCGTCATCTGCTGCCGCCATCCGCCCATTGCCTGCCAATCGTAAAAGATATGCTGCCACTTCTCGTGTTCTCAGGCCATTGAGGCTTTGAAGCGTGTACTTGTGCTAACGTGGGCTTTCTTTTCAGTTTTATTTACACACCGCCGAACGGCGATGAAANGAAGGTGACTCACGGAATGCGTGACTCCCAACCGTGAAATCTGTTTCGGTGACTCGCTCCACATCATCGGTATTGTGTTAGGCACGGATTAGTGAACTTGGCCAAACTTTTTGGTGAATCTCACCACCAAAGTGAGAATTCATTCTTACTCAAGTCCTGTCGTGCAAAGGCTCGGTAAGAGCACTAGAGGCGGTAGGACACCGTGTCTTCCATCACCCGGGCATTAGTCCCGCCTCGAGTACGTGACACCGAAAGCTTGGCTTGTACTACGTTTTCCTCAGCTCCTTTAATGATTATTGCATGAGATTTACAACCACTATGGGAAGGCTGGCTTGAGGGATAAAATTTCTCAGACGGGCTAAAAGTAGCATTAGTAGCTCACTAACTGCCAATTCTAGGTCAAACGATCCGAATAACGAGGTTTGGTTACGGGCGGTGAAAGCTTGCTTTCACCGCATCCTATTCCAGTCCAATTAGTTACGCCATTTCGCCAATGCAGGAATCCGACGACGCATCAAAACGGCACTTGTTACACACGCATCCGAAAATCAATCATTCAAAGATATTTGATGCCCATTGCCAAATTCGATTACTCCCACGTCACTTCGAGTTCAAATGGGGTTTATACTACCGATGGTACAATGTCTTGAAGGGTATTAAAGCCTGTGATCTTAAAGAGGACATGTGTGGGAAAGTAAAAATATGGAGTTTTCCCTCAGTTTGAAATGCAGAAAACCCTCAATGCCTACTTTGAAGCTACTCTTCTCAAATACCATTTCTTGTGTAACCCAAGCCTCGATTCTATTTCAGTTTCAGTTATCTACTGCATAATAAAGGCTACTTGGCCTGGATAATATCAAATTCCAGAATGGTGAATTCCCCCCAACGACTGTTATAGGTTATCGAAGTATCGAGTCGCCTTTATCTACTGCATAATAAAGGCTACTTGGCCTGGATAATATCAAATTCCAGAATGGTGAATTCCCTTTAACGACTGTTATAGGTTATCGAAGTATCGAGTCGCCTTTAACTGACGTTAATTGGCCCGGGGTATGCAATTTCACTGCGATATCGAAGACCCTCCTGTCTTGCAACATTACCCGGTTGTTTTCCTCCTCGTTTTAAACCCTGGTATGGCTCAAAGTCGTCCTCTTTTCGTAATGTTATCATCCAGACTTTTTAAACAGGACATGGAGTCATGTACTGCATTGAAATAAGCGTAGGAAGGAATCGCCTCGATCATATCAGCTCCAGCAATTTTAAGAACCGAACGGTCACGTGGACGTGCCTGCTTTTGAAGCAGCCTTTTTCTCGGTGTGTAATGACATCAATATTTACCTTTTATATTTGCATCGGAACCCATCACAAGTAAAGATAAGAACCCGGTTTGACTTTCCCACCGCAGGAGGAAACTCGGCTACGAAGTACGCTTGAGGGCTTCTCCTCCCTTAACTTGACGAAGGGGAAAGAACAAAGCTAAAGACCGGAGAAGGGGAAGAGATCAGAGACCAGTCTCCTGGTAAGAGTTCAGTTCCGTTTGCGTAATCTACCACCTTGATTTGATTGAATTGATCGAAGTGAGAGCTCTACTACCGGCCCATTGAAATGTTTAAGTCCTGTCCTAGATAATTTCCTGTAAATTTGCTGTCATCTGCTAAAAACCCATTACAGAGTATTATTGAGTTTCCATTTGCGCATTTGACTCCCTCTTTCTTTCCATTTCTTGGGCAAGGATGCTGCTTAGAAGTTTCCTTCCTTCCAAGAAAATTTTACTGCAAAGGGATTCGGAAGGTAATTTTGTTACGTGAGTTTTGCCCTGGAGCAGATCGCAAAAATCCCACACATGCTCACGTAACTGTTTTATACGCCACCGAAGGTTACATTAACCTAGGCTGAAGTAGTGGGAACGTGCCTGGATTCCACGAGGCGTGTTTGCTCCATCCATCTTGCGAATGGAATCACGTATAATCGTTTCCATAAAAGGACTTTTGGAAAGTGTCTGGCACTGAACGTTGACTAATTGACTTATGGTAAACCGTCTGATTTATCACCTAGCTCCAGTCCTTAGTTGAATACTAAAGGAAGTTGAGCATTACACCGTCCTGTGAGCACATCTCTTCTTGATGGCCCACACTAAAGGTCAAACTCTACTGCACTCCATTAAACGGAGTGCAACCTCCATTCCCTGTGACGTTAAACAAGATTGCGTGACGCCCAACATTAGAGAGAGAGAGAGAGAGAATAGTGTAAGAATCGTCTTTCTCACCTGCGGAATGGCTAGAATGACTGACAGGATCCAGATAATGACGATTTGTCTTGCGACGCGGCTCAATTTGTTACTCCACTTTTGTATCATGAAGGGACGGCAAATGGCCAGGTATCGTTCCACCGTGAAGGCGGTAATCGTTAGCACGGTGGCATTAGCTCCCGTTTCTGAGATAAGCCCGCGACCGATGCAAACAGTCTCTCCAAAAATATCCGGGTACCTCCTCCACATCGAGTGCATTTCCACCGGCAGGCCGGAAACCAGCAGGAAGAGATCGGAAATAGCCAAGCTGAACAAATAAAAGTTGGTGGCCGTGTGCAAATACCTTGAGCGGACGATCACGATGCAAGTGACCACATTCCCGAGGAGGCCGGTGATCAGAATGATTGCGTAAATGATGGTGATTGGTATGACAACATACAGAGGGTCTCGAATCGGCCACGTGGCCGCATTCATGGACCCGTTCACGGCCACACCACCGGCTCCGTCCGTGGTCAACAGGTTCTCGTCCGGCCACGGCGGGATGTTTCCTTCCGGTGACGTCCCTCCTGCCGTGGACATGAGTTCAGATCCAATCACCGTGTTTAAAATACCGGAAGTTGATGACGCCATTGAGACGCGAGTCAACACGTCGGCTGAGGATCCATGCATCGTCGAGTTGGCGTAGTAGCTCAAATTGCTCCCGGGGTAGTTCCACCAGTCGCCATCGAATAAGTTCCCAGTCCTTGGGCTTCCAAATCCGGTACTTGAGTTCAAGCTCGGGTTGGGGGGATGTAATTTCCCAGTTGAGTAAGCAGAAGAAATTTTGCTGTCCTCGGCAGGTACGTGGGTCGATCCCGGTGGCATGTCTTCAACAACGTGAGTGGGTTGCTACTCCTGGGCTTGAGATGATTTTTGATTAGGGGAAGATCGGCGAAACCACTCGCAGTTCAATAGTTTTGATAACGTTCTGATGACGTTTCAGCTTGTTCAAGTAAAGGGAGGATGTTGCACAGTCGCATGCTCTTTTGAACTCTGGTGCATGTTGAGAATATTGGGTCAAGACTCGCTTCGAGGTATGGAGACAAAGGGTGTCAGTTGCAACACATTTATCAATCCTTTGATGTTTCCAATCCTCCCATCTGAAAAGCACCAATGCGTGGTCAATGTTAGTTTACCTGTTGCAACTGGATAAAAGGGGACAGACTATACGTACACAAGTTCAATACAATTACACATTGACAATGATAGAACAAAGCCTGGTTATATTGTCCATACACGTGTTCCATTCAGATCCCTCATATCCTTCACACCAATGTCTGGAAGCTTGCCGAGGTGGAAACTATAAGCTTCGAGAGACAGTGACAAGTGCAAGCTGCCATTGACAGCTGGGTG
>VRMD01003913.1:0-10037 GCA_009872375.1 Sminthurides bifidus | reverse complement strand
GACTTTTAACTCGTAGATGCCTGCCTATACTGACTTAATTGACGATTAGTAAACTGCCTGCTTGGATACTATATTAAATTACGCCTTGGTAGAACCTTTTAACGAGAAAACTGTAGACATTCAAGTACAGTAGATGCTGATACAAAATTACTGCCCATCTGCGAATGTGGGATGCCACCTAATATGCGTAACGTAGTGCAGCAATTAAATCATGGCCGGGAAGGATGGGAGCAGTAATTTTTTTGTACTGTCTGTAAATAATGAGACTTGGAAAAGGTGATATGATGAGCTGCTGGTGCTACTGCTGGCGTGGCTGAATGGATTGAATTGTTTTTCTTCTCGGGCGACGGATATTTTGTAATTTTTTTGAATATGAAATTGATTGTGACGCACTCGTTGGCCGTGGTAGTGTTTGTTTTAGTGTGTTATTTGAATTTATGTATTATGTGCAGGATGTGCGTTCGTAACGTTTGCGTCCAAGCAATGTGCTCAGAATGCGATCAAACATGTTCACCAATCCACTACAATGGAGGTAAGAATGAAAACTGACCTTCCTTGGAACTTCTCTATCCTCTCTATAGCTCTTCCGTTTCGATTTACAAGTGCTGCCAAACTGATTGATATGTTTGTGTAGCAAAAAAAAACCAAATGTTTTGTGAATGACGCAAAAAGCCAGTTGTAGAGCCCTAGTATGTACGGGTCGGAAACTGTCTCTGATATCTTTCTTAAGTGTTCTCGTCCGTAGTGTATATTATTCACTAATATTTACATCTATATTTTTAAAAATACAAAAACCATTTGACTCCACATCATTTTTTTCCAGCCACTACTACTAAACTTTTGTTAGTTTTCTTCTCATGAATTTTCCTACCGAATTGTTATCTGTGAGCCCCAGTGTTTGTAAATCTCTCACTTTGTATTGTTTTTATCGTATATATAGATTCTCTTTCTTCTTGAAAACTTTTGTGTTTGTGAGTGGGAAACACAGTATTGAAGGCGCACAAAAAGCTTATTGGACTTTTAGAGCTGAGTGTGAGAGGAAGTTGAGACTATTCAGTAAGTAGACTGGAGGGCGGTAGGAGAGATAGAAAAGGCTATGACGGAAATGGCACACAACATGCCAATTTCGAGGAGGAGATGAGGAGATGAAATCTGTGAAGAAAGCTGATAAGTACTCTGAAGTGAAAGTAAACTTAGGGACCAAGTACACTGTATGCATGAAAAAAATATAGAGGGCTTAGAGGAAGAATTGGATCAAACTCAAAGGAGGAGAAAAGAATATTTTCACAGGCTTAACAAGAGTTTCAACTTTGTAGTGTACACAGACGTCTTATAAGATTTTTTTTGAAGAAGCCGAATAAGAAATTGAAGAAATACCCAAGAGATATGATGGGGAAATGGGACTGGAATAGCAATGGGATTATGGAAATTTTTTTAATTTCCTCCAGGGATGTTCTTCGCCGATTGTGGTTAAGTTCGCGGACACACAGAAAGACAAGGACCAAAGACGCCAGCAGCAAATTCAAGCCACCATGTTGACCGGCTTGACGCCTGCCTCTACCACGGGACAGGTTGCGGCTCAGCACTACGTTTCCGTAAGTGATTGCTTGATGCCTTCCTTCAGTGATCACTTTTTTCCCAGGGTAAACGAGACAATTGTAATGCTGAGGAGGTTTGCGAAGGGGAGGTGAACAATGNACGAGACAATTGTAATGCTGAGGAGGTTTGCGAAGGGGAGGTGAACAATGTGTTGGTGGATAAAATGTTAATGGATTTGAACTTTCCTCTTATCGCAGATACTGAATCAGTTGCAGCAGCAACAACAACAGCAGCAACAGCAATCCAGCTACTTTTCACAACTGGGTCCATTAGCAATTAGTAATCCACTGGTTCAAGCGGCTGGTCTAAGTAACTTTAATAGTGCGAGCGGGCTTTCCGGACTGGCTGGATTAGGCGGATCGTCCCACGGCGCTGTTTCGACTTCCGACATTGCAACGCTGGCAGCGTTGGCCAATCTTAGCAGTGTGACGGGAAACAGCCAGCCTTCGCTTATAGGTGTACAAAACTTGGCTGCGCTTTCTTCGCAACTTGGAACTCAGACTGCGATTATCGGCTCTCTCCCCGTCAGGTCAGCCTAATTGTGACGCGTCCTTGCAACTCGGCTTGGGTGATTGTGAGCATTTGTCTTGGATTTTTCTTTTAGTATAGAATTTGATTTTGCTTTTGTTACCCGTCTGTCTGTACAAACAAGCGTTTTCGTTAACATGTTTATGAGTTTCTGCTGTAATTTATTGAGACGCTGCGTTAATTTCCTAATTACCTTTAAATGAGATGATGGAATCATTGTATTCGTTTAAAATGCACATTCGTGTTTGCTGTATTTACGTAGATTTTGGGATCACTGGTGCTAACGGGACTTCTTTGGGATCAACTAACTCTTTGGCTAGTTTAACCGGTAAGTCGATTTGCTAAAGCTTCACTTTGTCATGACCATAGGATGGCAAGGCAAGGCAAAATGATGGATACCGACCAGTGATTGCGCAACTGATTAAATTTATAAAGCGAAACATTTTTTCTGTCCTAGGCATCAATTCTTTTGCAATGGCGATGCGTTCTCCAGTGGCCAAGCCGTCACTGAATGTAAGCAAGGTCATAATATCTTATGCGTTCTTTGTATGTTCCGAATCTGGCTGTTAAAAGCCATACAATGTGAAGCACATACAAGACTGAAAGTTTGTATAAATTTTCTTCCTGCAGCAAGTGGAAGGACCAGAAGGTGCCAACTTATTCATTTATCATTTACCGCCTGAGTGTGACGACCAGCAACTTACTTCAATGTTCTCTGGATTCGGAAATGTGATATCTGCGAAAGTATACATTGATAAGCAAACAAATCTGTCCAAATGTTTCGGTAAGCACTTGAGTTTGCCATTAGTGTTAGCTACAATTACTGCTTCTGCTCTTCTAGTAATATTCAAATTTACTCATCAGACAATGCTTGTCGGAGTTGGCTACTGGGATTAACCAAATAACGTTTTCTTCCAGGTTTTGTATCCTACGACAATGTTGACTCTGCCCAGCTGGCGATTCAAACCATGAACGGTTTCCAGGTTGGGATGAAACGCTTAAAGGTGCAACTGAAACGTTCATAAGGAGGCGGCAAAACCTTACTGAAAAGACAATTAGCACGCGAAAGCTCGAACAATCAGCGAAGTTTATTATTCGTGAAAGTAGATGAATTAGCCACGTAGCCCACGCTAAAGTGAACTTTGCGAAAGCAGCATTAGTCTTATTATCTGTTTAAGTATTTATGTTAAAAACAATAGTGAAGGGTTTTCCCTATTTGAGCTCTACTGTTGTGACACAATGGCTACGGAATCAGCATACTGCGTGCCGGTAGACATACGACAGACTTGCCTCTTTTGGGTTAGCAAGTTCAGTAGGAATGAGAGGAGACTGTGTTTGTAGGAAGATTCTTCCTCTCGTCATATTTTTACGAATATTCGTAATGGATTTTTACGTTTTCAGAAAGACGTGATTTCTTTTCGATCGTTATCCTTGCAACGAATTCCAGTCAGTGAGTTCATCAACCTCAGTTTTATACGGAGTTACTTGATGCTTTTGTCCCAATTACCTGTATTGGAGCTCTTACTATAGGTTTTTATCACAGTCCTTTGCTTAGTCAATCATTTGAGTCAAGTTCTTTCTATGAAAACTAGTACGTTCGGTTAAGTTTCTACTAGGCAAATTTTTCCTAGGGTTCTTTTTATACGGGAATAACACATCCCAAATTCATTGCCATTGTCTATGAAGAGAGAACTCGAGCTTCTGGCATTATTGGAGGTGGAGTCCACTATTTAAAGATGCCGTTTATGCGCCAACGATTCAGATTCAATTTATTAGCTTATGTGTAGGCCCTAGAGTGGAGGCCTTCAGATTCAAAGCACAGCTAAATTTCATTCAGTTCCAACAGAATATAGTCAGTCCTTGAGCAGGCTACCATGTGCCCCATGATTGTGCGTGATGACTTATGAGCGCATCCAGTATCAGATGAGGAAGAATACATATTTTTGATCAACTAGAAAGCACAAATCCTTGTAAGGCTTGATTTCATTCATGATTAAGGAAAGAAATAAGGTTTGTGCTTCGCCGTTTCATAGTGATAGGTTTTGGGGAACGAGACCTTCAAGCCTGGTTTTCATGAATATGTACAGAAGTAGAACTTTTGACACTATCAGCCACCGTCCGAGCGGGCTTTGAAATCCGCTTTTATTCTACGTAAGCATAACCATTGATAAACTATTGCTACTGTAATAACTTAGCTATAAGATTTTGGAATACACCTTTAGTCTTGATGATGAAAAAGGAGCAAGCAGGTGCAGAGCAAGTAATTATCTATTTTGTCCACTTGTAATTTTGAAATAGACCTGTAAGCTTTAAGAATTGAGCGAAACGCTACGAATCTTTCACAGCCATAGCACATTTCATGATTGAGTGCCTCTAGTTAATGCAATGCGGTTAGAGGACTGCATAGTAAAAGTAAGATGTAGTAGAGCGTTAGTGATCGTTATTGGTATCTCCAGCTTCAATCATCAACCTTATTTCATTTCTATATATGACTAACTGTAGCATTTTGAACTTCGTATGGTTAATAATGAAGACTTATTCATAGTGTTACCATTAATTGTGCAAGTGTTTAACTTTGTTACTAACTTAAGCTAATGCTTTATTCTAATTCTACATGCTAACAGACTCCGTTCAGTTAGCTTATGAGTGTGCCACGAGTCGTAAAATTGTTCATACTTTGTTCGTTATAGCGTTAAGTATATTATTTTTATGTCCTGTAGATATTGTGTAAATCCGGAAAAAACCTAACGAGAGTTCTTTTTGGTTATTTAAGACCTTGCCGATACTACAACTTGAAAAGCAAGAATTTTTAGGTTTGCAAATTTTAGTATTCAAAATGTCGAAAAACTTAAAGCTCTGTTGCTGTTTAATGGAGCTCCGATTTTCCACACCATATATTCACCTTCTGATTTGATGCTTTTACAGAGCCTCTTAATCTTGATTAGGGCAGAGAGTAATTTGGTGCTTTAAGCAGGGACAGATGACGATTTAAGCCTTTCGCGCAAACAGATCGTAACCAGTGAGTTCTGTTAATGAAGTCTTTGTAACAATGCTGATCCAATTGCAAGCCTACAAGGATATGAAAAAATCAGAGTCAGGTTGAAAATTGATGTTTTGTACGATTTGTAGTGTCATATCGGATTAGCGTAGCGTGGCAAAAGGCTGAGAAATATATGTGCATTGCATTATTTTTAAACGGTTGACCAAAGAGCTACTGTAAGCGGAAGCATTACATAAATATGCTGTGACTAAGGGCGAAGACATAGGTACAGTTAGTGACAAAATATTTGTTCCCCTGCAGCCATATTCTTTACGTTTTATGAAAATTCAACCTCAATTATTTGACTTTTGATTACATTTTGAGTAAGGAAATATATAATATCCTTGTGGATGTTACTGTGAAGAAAATACCGAATATAGTAGTCTCGGTTACAAAGAAAAGCGATTGAGGAGTCTGTTGTTCCTGAAGTTTTTGACAATTGATGCAGATGGCAAAAGCAGCAGTCATGTCAAAAGTAATTTGATAATGCTTTGCAGACCAGTCATTTTAGTCTTAGACTTGATTCTCCTTGTGTGGTAATTAACATGATTTATAGGATTCTTTCTGGTACTTATTAGTCATTAAAGACATGAATTCGCTTACCATGCTCTGCGTTAATTTTTCTTTCGGACCATCATGGTCCAAGAAGATAACGCTCGTGAAGAGTAATGCTTTGAATTTGTATGATAGGTACCATCCTGGTCTTTGTGTTGCCTAAATGATGTAACGGTTCGGAAAAGCGTCAAAAGTTTGTACAAATCAAGTTTTGCACAAGACTATATGAACTTCATGTCATGGGTAGATAAGTTTTCTGTACCTCATCTGTTATGTGGTATACAACATGACGCATGATTCTCTGTGATCATGTAAATTCTTTTCCCTAGAGCATAAGATCGGACACGGATAGCTTTCATATTATCCATAATAAAATGGAATTGAAGGTGGGAATTGACATCTCTTGAAGTCGCATTAATACAAGAAGTTTCTTTAATGGAAGCTAGTGTCACTAATATTCCAATCGTTAGTCAATGTTTCGGAAAAATTCATGAACATTTTGTCAATAGCTTTCAAGGTTATTAGCTACATCTGCTAATATTCTTAACTGCTCATTTTACCAGCACAAGAGAACCTATACCGTTGACTCTTAAACCCAGCCTATGAAGTAGGAGCTTCACACAAATAGTTCTTTTAAATCAGTAATTGGATTGAGTCGGCATACTTTACGATCTACTAATAAGAAGGGAAAGAAGTCGGTTCTCCTTTATAAAGTAATACAAACTATTTGTTAAGTACATCCGCAAAACTCGAAGCAGCGAAGTTAGCTATCTAATGAACCTTACGCATGTGAAATCTATATGTAAACACATTCTTAAATGATTTCCCACATAATTCACAGCTACGTGGACCTGTATGATTGTTGGATGTGTGCCAGCACAATCTTTGCTTGGATTTGAATTGTTTGCCACATACTTCACATGAATAAGACTTCGTTTCTCCACCATGTTCGATCCGCATGTGGTCCTTCAGTGGATGACCTGCAGAGTAAGACACTCCACAAATATGGCAAGAATAACGTCTGCCCTTATGTGTTGCTTGAACGTGAAGGTACAATCCGCTAATGGAGGTAAAAAGTTTTGGACATTCGTCGCACTTATGGATCGTTTTGCCGGAGTGCGTGATCATATGGTTGTTCAACTCACTTTTCTTTGCAAAACGCTCGTTACAAACTTTGCACTTGTGGTTTTTTACGATTTTATCACCATGGAACTTCTCTATGTGGGCATCCCATTCATCATACGTTGAAAACTTTTCTTCAGAGGTACATCCTAGGTAGTGGCATGGCATGGGCATTTCATCAACTTTATGTACTGTCCGGACATGTTGTATGATTGACCTTTCGTCTACGAAAGATTTGCTACACCATTTACAGAGCCCGGATATTCCTCGCCTTCGTCCTAGAATTTCCATTGGTTTATCTGTTCTTTTATTCCTTCGTTTTTCTGTTTTGTTTTCTGTCTCAATTCGGTGACGACATGAGCCGCGCTTGTGCTGTACCATATGAGCGTTTGAAGGAAATTTCTTCCCACAAACGTCACACATACAAGTCCATAAACTTGGATCCATGTGACCTTTTTTGTGAACTCGGAAACTGAAGATACTAATACACTTTCCACACTCATCACACTGAATTCTGAGGTCTTTATGCGAAGTAAGTCTATGTTTCCGGGAATCAATCCTGGTCCCAAATGTCTCCTGGCATATTTTGCATGAATACTTGAGCTTTCCGGAGTGGGCATTGTTGTGATCGTTCAAATCCCTTCGGTGCTTAAATCCCATTCCGCAGATCTTGCAAAAATGTAAAAGCAGATTCGCGTGCTCTACTTGTCCGTGCTTCAATCTTTCGGCGTTGGTTCTAAAATATTCTTTGCATACGTCACACCTCCACGGATGAGGATCGTCGCCATGGACCATTGTAAGATGCCGTTGCTTTTCTTCTTCAGAAGATAATGTGTAAATGGATGGACACCCGGCAATCGGACACCGTTCAGCCATTGTGCGCTTATGATATTTTCTCATATGTCTTGATCGTTGAACTTTGTTGGCAAAGGATTTTTGGAAAGGACAATTCTTGAAAGTACATTTAAGTCCTCTTTTTATACTACCTACTACAGAAATACTCCCATTTTTTAAACTTCCGGGTACTGACAGCTCCTGTGCCAGTCTGTCCGATGGTTCCTAAAAAAATAGCCATAAATTAAAATAAGAGCTGGTACCAGCTATAGGGGAAGGCGACGAGAAACTTAATAAATGTTCTCACCTCTTTAAGAGGTAGATCTTCATTAGAACCCGCATTTGATTCATCTACTTCGTCATCAGACACCAGGATTCCGTGGTCACTGTGCATGTGTTCCTTCAATTCTGAAAAGGCGCCGAACTTTTTCTTACAATACATCAAAGTGCAACAGGTCACGAGTTCCTCTTCAGAACTCTCATTTTCAGTTTCGTAATCAGATTCTAACTTCACTCGTTTCTTTGCTGGCTTCGGACTGCTTCTCCGTCTAGCAAAAACCTTGCGAGATCTTAAGCGAATACCGTCTTCAGATTGTGAGACTTTTTTTGTAGAAGAATCCTTAGATTTTACATCCAGCAGTACATCCGTTTCCTCATGGTTTTGTTGGTGCTGACGAATTCGGGCTTTAGTAAGCCGACGAAGGACTACGCTAGCCTCCTTTATTCCATAGCGACGTAACAAATCATCTTCCCAACTGGTATTTTCCCGATGAATTGCATCTCGTTCTATCGAAGCCGAGTCTGGTATATCGTCAAAGAATGGGGAGCCTCCTACGGAAATTTCAATATAAGTATTAATGCACATATAAGGAATCTTGAGGGCTTTTACTTCCGCAACATGGTTCCTGAACTCATTTCGTATGACAACGACAACATTTGTGCATAAGTTATATGCACAAAATCAACATTATCATTTCGGAGTTTACAAAGACAAATGGAAAGACCTTCATCGAGGGGTTCAACGAAAAGCTTCAAATCTGCAAATAAATCAAACCCGAACTCATATTAAATAGTGTACCAAGCTCTCCACATTAATGCGTAAGTACTCGATCCTACATTCAACTCACCTTCCTCTTCCTCCTCCAAGGTTCCAGGTTTTACATCTGCAACAGTCAGAATAGTACTGCTAAATCCACGAGACGCTTACAAGTAAACTCATATTGATTCCATCAATCTCTCATTTGCATTTTCAATGAAAAGAACCGGGATGAGAAATGCAGAATCTGTCAACCTCACCTTCTGCAGTACTGTTTCGCTGAGCATCCACTGCCATTCTTAGCCTTGCTAAATTATTAGCCAAGGAAGGACACCCCGAGCCTGTCGGGCCACCAAGATCTTTTACTAATTCTTTCTTTAAAGTACGGCATTTCAATTTCAGGTCTTCCAATTTCTTGAGAATTTCGAAAGCAGCTTCATTCCGCTCGCTGCATTTCCGGCAATAAACTGAAGGGATCGAGCGCACTACACCATTAGAATCTGAGCAAAACTGACGTAGCCGCTGCCACGCATCGGAAACCTCAGATGTATTTAGTCTAATGCACTTAAACGATGCACAAAATTTAGCTTCGGAACACGAGTCATCAAAGTGACCACCACCTCCCGGGTCAGGTTCCACGCTTTCCAAGCAAATCACACATGAAAGTTTTCCGGACATATTCTAACCAACTGTAAGTATAAAGTAGATGTTCTTGGATCGAGTGCGTGATGAATTTATAAGTTATCCGAAGTTCTTTTGAAAATTGCCGTAAAAAAGCAAAAAACTTCCCCCAGCCAATAAATGACTTGAGTTCACAAAATCGCTTTAGTCAGCAAGAGTAAAACGTTAAATACTGATAAAAATGTAAAGCCATACACCGCTGAAATTCGGATACGAATTTCAAGGAAATCACAAATGGAAGTTTCCTATTCAGTTTCCTTTTCCCATCATCTGAACTACAATGAATCAGAAAGTTTTAGCATGGAATGATATGACTAGTGTGAATTATTTCACAACTGCCACACAATCCGACTTCCAGTGGTCTCTTCATGAAATGTCGCTATTGTATTTAGCGCTATTAATTTATATTTTTATTTTTGCAATATTTTGTGGGGCAAACGAATCAATAACTTTACCTACTAATATCGACCCGATCCGACTGAACGAAACACCTCAATCCTTATATATAATTGAAATTTTACATGATGGAAAGAAAGGAAGGTACGCGATTTTAAAATGACAGACTAATAAACGGATTCGTTTCTCTCGAAATCGACCAAAGCACTTCAGGAATACGGAATGTGGGTAAGAGAAGTAATCCAA
>VRMD01003912.1:0-10041 GCA_009872375.1 Sminthurides bifidus | reverse complement strand
ATTTATATTTTTACTTTCTGTCGCCCCTCAGGCCCTGTATCTGTATCCCATCATCTCAATTACTTTTGTCCATCCTCTAATTAATCTGACACATTGACATTTAGATACTCATGGTTATAGGGAATAACTCCTTACTTATTAACTGTACTTTGTCAGCAAAGTTCCTGCCTTCTGAAAATCCTACCGACTAACTTGCAATAAATTCCGGTTTGGTAACAGAAAACTTTGTCGCATTTCCTGCTCATTATACAATATAATCTACAAACGAAGTCTAGCTAAGGTTCACCATCGGTGATATGCTTGCGAAAAAAATATCAATCATTATCAGTATAGCGTCATGACCAATTCTTTCAAACTGTGCTAAAACGTTTGATAAATCATTTCGTGGAAAGACGCATTAATCATTGCATTGAAGCCCTATAGCATCCGTTCAAATACAACGTGGAAGTAATTCTAAAAGTTCACCTTGGAGTAAGAGGGAAAATGGAAGAAGTTTTGTGCCGAGGATGACGATCTTGTATTTAGCGCGGCCCCGGGAGATCGTATGTATACAACACAACGGTGTGTATGATTTAATATGTACCGGCCCAGTCATCCGCTTGTTAGTCTTTGAGTTTCATAAAATCTGTTAGTTATAAAAATGCGAGGAAAATCATTAATATCCTAATTGCATTTATAAAGTGGGTGAGCCTAGCGTATTTATACAAGTGATGGTCGATTAGATACCAATATAGCAATTAAATGTGTGCCATTTGTGCACCCTTATTGTGAATTTCATTGACGTTTGGATCGCATTTATTTTTAGAGACTGGCGACTTGTCTGTTTAGTTGGCGACAGCATTATCTATTTCTATAGTGATTACCACGTATTGATAGTACAAACCGGATTTAAGTAGCCTTTATATTTTGCGAAAGCAAAATTAATGTCCTTAACTCTAACTTTCGTCCGCCGTAGTGTGAACATAGCTTTTGTTCGCTTCAAAAGACCCACTATTAGAAATTTGTTTGTTAAAACGCCGGTTGATTCACGAATTGGAATTAACTTCCGTGTTACAGGAGTCACGAGTGTTTTAGCAGCATCTAATTTGAATTTTACGTCGCTGAAGAGAAGTTACTCAACCGTGGTCGTGGAAATGGTTACTGAAACTAAAGAGGAAGCCTTTCAAAGGTTGCCGAAAACGGTCATTCCGAAGAATTATGCCTTGAAACTGGAGCCTGATTTAGAGAAGTTTGTGTTTCAAGGGGAGCAAACCGTCGATGTTCATGTATTTAAAAATTTAATTTGTTTTTAAGCCCTTTTTTAACGGTAATGGTATGAATGGTTTGGTTATTCATGGTGTGTCATTATCACTTTCCAGGTAGCAGAAGCAACTTCAACGGTGGTGCTGAACGCTGCGGAGCTTGAAATCAGTAGCGCTGCTTGGGAAGGGGCTGATGGGTCTGTTCAGCAAGCTAATGTCAGTCTGGATGCGGCGAAAGAAATTGCGGAATTTGCTTTTTCCTCGCCCCTGAAGCCTGGAGATGGGAAACTGAAGCTCAGTTTTAGTGGAATTCTGAACGATAAAATGAGAGGCTTTTATCGATCAAAGTACCGCACACCCGAAGGAGAAGAACGTCATTGTGCTGTTACTCAATTTGAGTCTACAGACGCAAGAAGAGCATTTCCGTGTTGGGATGAGCCAGCACTCAAGGCAACTTTTGACATCACACTCATAGCGCCGAAAAACAGAGTTGCTTTGTCAAATATGGTATGATTTAGGAATATTCGAATATTATTGACTTTTAGATCTGCACGGTCATGTAAAACACACATGGGAGGGGGACGAATGTATTACGACAGAAATGATTCTGTGTTTCAGCCTGTCAAAGAAGTAACCCAGCATCCAACCAATTCAGATGCGCTTGTGTACCAGTATGACCGGACACCAATTATGCCCACATACTTGGTTGCTTTTGTGATTGGAGAGTTTGATTACATCGAAGGAACTTCTGCGGATGGAGTTTTATGCCGTGTCTACACTCCTGTGGGGAAGAAAGAGCAAGGAAGATTTGCTTTAGATGTAACAGTAAGAGTGCTTCCCTTCTACAAGGAGTATTTTGGTATCGCATATCCATTGCCAAAAATGGATTTAATTGCAATTGCGGATTTTTCAGCAGGTCAGTGGAAGTCAAATATCTCAGTTTATGTAGCAAATCATTATGTATTAAACTATTAAACCTAAGTTTATTTTTTTCTTACAGGTGCCATGGAGAATTGGGGCATGGTAACTTATCGCGAAACCGCTCTGTTGGTTGATGAAGCACAAACTTCTGCGACTAACCGACAGTGGGTCGCAATAGTGGTAAGTTTATGTCAGTTACGACTAGTTTGATATCTACTTCATTTTTAATCACCATTTGCACGTTTGTAATATTTTATCTGACTTGGAACATCTTAGGTTGGACATGAATTGGCTCATCAGTGGTAAGTTTTTGCGTACAAATGTTCCGCTGTCATATCATTACGAATTGAATTTGAGTTAAAAAATGTTTGTTTACCGAAGGTTTGGAAACTTGGTTACAATGGAGTGGTGGACTCATTTGTGGCTGAATGAAGGCTACGCTAGCTTTGTTGAATTTTTATGCGTGGATCATTTGTTCCCGGAATACGATATTTGGACGCAGTTTGTAACTGAAACACTTACGAGAGCTTTAGAAATGGATGCGTTGGATAGTAGCCACCCCATAGAAGTTCCAGTAGGACATCCGTCTGAAATTGACGAAATTTTCGATGCCATTTCTTATGAGAAGGGAGCAGCTATCATTCGTATGCTTCATGACTTCATTGGCATGAACGACTTTAAACGAGGGATGAATCTCTACCTCACTAGGCATCAGTATGGAAATGCTTTTACGGAAGACTTGTGGAAAGCTTTGGAAGATGCAAGCAAGAAGCCAGTTGGAGCCATCATGTCCACTTGGACAAAACAAATGGGATTTCCTCTAATCACCGTATCCCAGCAGCAGAAAGGCAACAGCAAAATCCTCACACTGACACAGGAAAAGTTTTGCTCTTCCCCCATGTCTAAAGATGTGGGAAACAAGGACTATCAGTGGCTGATTCCCTTGACCTTTTCGGCGGCGAGAAATCCAAAAGCTATTGCACATGAAGTTTTAATGGATAAGAGAAGCATGGACGTTGAAATTGATGGTATTGATCAAAATCAGTGGGTAAAAGTGAATCCTAGTTCAGTGGGATTTTACCGAGTAAGCTACAGTTCCGACATGTTGGAACAGTTTCTCCCTTCGATTCGAGATAAAACCTTGCCACCTTTAGACAGATTAGGAATTGTTGACGACCTATTCGCGCTGATTCAGTCTGGCAAGCGATCAACTGTTGATGTGAGTTCTCCCATTAAATGAACTGATGCAATAGAAAAATGGTGAGGAGTCGCGCAAAAACATTTATATTAAGCTACTGTTTATGTTGGACAGGTTTTGAAGATATTGGAAGCCTTTGTTGATGAAGACAACTACACTGTTTGGGCCAGCATTAGCAATATAATGGGAAGGCTCAACCTTTTATTGGATGGTACAAAATGTCATTCATTGTATAAAGCGTTCGGGAGGAAAATATTTTGCAAGATTGAAGACAAAATCGGATGGGATGCAAGATCGGAAGAGAGTTAGTTAACAGAAACTCTATTGGTTAATCTTTAATTCGCACTGCTACCATGCATGCTGAGAAATATGAAATCTTTAATTTGCAGCTCATTTGGATGCCCTTTTGAGATCACTTGTTCTGAGTAGAATGGTATCATTTGGGAATACGTGCACAATCAACGAAGCCAAACAGCGGTTTGATACATCCATGAAATCTTCATCACAACTTCCTCCAGATCTTCGTAGTGTAGTTTACAAAGCTGTGCTTTCTAACGGCGACGAGAATGTGCTAGAGAGCATGCTAAAGGTAAGATATTCGATACTAGTTCTCTTGAATGCATAATCAAAACCCTAATCCGAAGATAACATGCTCAAATGTCATTGTACTTCTATTTACGTATTATAGCTTTACCGCGATGCGGACAACTTGACCGAAAAAGATCGCATTGGGCGCACGCTTGGTTCCATGAAAGATCCTAAATTGCTTCAGCGGGTTCTAGATTTTTCCATTTCAGAAGATGTTCGAAGTCAAGATTCTGTATTTGTGGTAATAGGAGTTGGCGTACACCATGCTGGAAGAGATTTAGCATGGGACTTTTTCAAGAACAATTTCCAGTTGTTCAAGGACCGTTACAGCGTAAGTTAAATTTTCCATTTTGGTTTTGTTCTGTCAACATGACAAAACGGACATTAATTCACGAGTTCAGAATTCCATTAACACTTCTCTTTAAAGTATAATAGCATCAATTATTTTTGTTACAGGGCGGTTTCCTTGCAGGTAGAGTTGTCAAGCATATAGCGGAGAATTACACTACGAGTGGCAAGGCGGAAGAGGTAGAAAAGTTCTTCCGGGAGAATCCATTCCCTGGAACAGAAAGGACTGTTCAGCAAGCTTGCGAAAGTATTCGGCTTAATGAAGATTGGCTGAAAAGAGACTACGAAAAGATTGATGCATATTTGATACAAGAATGTCAAACTTCTTAAACAGAAAATTGGGGTTCTTTAGAAATTACTTTTAATAATATCGATAACAAGGTTTCTTACAGTGATTATCCGATGTATGCAATATTAATCTGAAAGTTTTAGCCTAGTCACTCTTTTCGTCTGATGCGCCATGTTATTTTATTCCGTTTCAGGTAACACTACATCACATATCTCTAGTGCATGATTTCACTACAAAAACTTGCGCAGGTAAAAAATGATCGAGTTCGAGCGAAAATGGGTTGGTTAATAGAAGGCAGTTCAGTAGCTAACGTGGCCGAATTTTTTCTCTTAATGTGTTTGTCCTTTGTATGAAATTATCGAACTTTTAATATGTACAGATTAAAAATACTTGATCATTCATCTGGAATCAATCAGGTCCAGGTGTAAGAAAAGGTGTTATACTGTTTGGACTGTCTTCGTAGAAAAGGTGTGCACTTAAAAAGTAGAAAATAAATTTTTACCTTATAGCCTCAACTAATGAGAAGTCTAGGATTGAATACTTTCGCCTCGTATGAAGTAAATCGTGCACTTCCGAAATACAGCCTCTACAAATCGATTGCATGATGGAGGCCAGCGTCTGAACAATGCGTCTCAAGCCAATGCCAACCTTATCTCCATTTGTTGATCTGGACAAACTTGATGTGCAACATTGTTAATCTTCATTAAGTTAGTCGCGGAGACCGTTTCCATAGGCAACTGTTGCAAAGATAGATAGCTGTAATTCACAGGTTGGATGCTGCTGCAGTAGTACTATTACTGCAGTATTGCATTATATTTAAACTTCACACCTACAGTATAGTAATCATGTGGCAGAAATCTTTATATTATCTTATGGTTACTGTACTGTAATAATCTTATACTCTCACGGCTGCGAAACTTTGATAGCATAGAAATACAAGATTATGTAATTTAGGGCATCTTCGCATTTTGCATGAAAGTAATGTTAGTATGCGGATTGCCGATTCAAGGCCTTCGAGTATATACAAGTTTAGTTGCTTTCTTTCGCTGAGATAGTTAACATTCATTTGGTTAAAGCAAATTATTGTAAAATGGCATCCACAAGTACCAAAATAGTAAAACGTATGACTAAGTTCGAGGAGGGCAGCTTCACTACCCGGCACTACGATAGGCTACCGTCTACCGTTGTTCCAGATAACTATTTGCTATGTATCAAACCCATTTGGGAAAGTTCATCAGTGGAAGGATCAGTAATGATTCACGTAACTGTAAGATTGACTATTTCCAGCAAACGCTTCTTCAAATTGATTCGAGACTCATACTTTGGATAGAAGAAGGGAATTATTCAATATAAATCATTCAGGTACTAAAAGAAGTTGAGGATATGATCATGAATGCCACGGATCTTCGAGTAGGACGAATCGTTTGGGAAGAAGAGGGCACAAAGAACAGGCAAGAACCAACAGACTACAGCCTGGGTACGGAGAACGAATTTTTGCGGATCATGTTCAATCCACCATTACAACCGGGAACGGGGACGCTTCTGATAAACTACACGGCGACGCTTCAGCAAGAAATCAGTGACGGAATTTTCAGCCCCAAGCACGCAGTTCTTGCTGCAAATGATGCAAGAAATTTGATCACATGTTGCAATGTTACTTGTGCAAGGATGTGTTTCCCATGCTGGGACGAACCGGACTTTAAAGCTACGTTTGACGTATGTGTCATTAGTCGTCGAGATGTATTCGTTTTGTCAAACATGGTGAGTTAAAGGTTCTTGCAATTAGGAGAAGTTTGATTGATTTTGATGGGAGTAAATACGTCCGTCGGATAGATGATGGGTTTAACGATCCTATCAACAGCCTGTGAAAGTAACATATCCTCATAGATCCAGACCAGAACTCCATGTGGTGGAATTCAAGCGGACACCGAAAATGTCAACCCTGGCTTTCTGCCTGTGCATTGGGAAGTTCGATACTGTTTCCACCGTAGCCCATTATCGGGATGATCATCTTGTTATCAATGGACACGCCGAGCATAAAAAACTCGACGCTGCCACAGCGCTTGTGTTCAACAGCAAAAAAATATTGGAGCACTTAGCCAACCTGCTGACATTTCCGCTTCCCCTGAACGAACTAAGCTTCATTGGCATTCCCGAAGCGGAAGTTGCCGGTGAGTTGGACGTCGACACTGACAAAAAAATCTAACTTGATCGTACGAGTACTTGGGCCTGGTTCTAACTGATTAGTATTGCTCGAATTTTCAGACAATATGCTCGTTCCTTTTGGGTTAATACCTGTGAACCCTGCGATTGTGCTATCACATGACAGTGTAGATGTCCAACTAGAATTGCTTGGAATTACAAGCCTCATCAACAAAATCCTCAAGCAGTGGTGAGCTAGCCTGGCGTTCATATTTTTACTTTACAGATCGCAGTTGTTGACCATCTATATTTTAGGTTTGGTGGCCTTGTAACAATGAAATGGTTTTCAAATCTGTGGCTCCACGAAGGATTATGCCAGCACTTGAGCTATCGAGTTCTCGAAGGCTGTTTTCCTGAATATGAAGCGACATGTCAACGAGTCTCCGATTGCTTTGTTAAAGCCATGGATCGCGACACAAGAGAATATTCGCACGCACTTCGGCATGACATCGTCCACCCAGATGAAGTCTACAGTCTATCGGAAGATGTCATTCGGTACAAAGGGGCTGCAGTCTTACAAATGCTGGAAGACTACATCGGAGAGAAGACCTTTTTCACAGCCCTTCACATGTATCTGGATCATTATCATCACAAAAGTGCTACTGTCTCGGACTTTTTGAAAATACTTGGCGAATTAACCGACAAGCAGCTACCTCCCGCGTTCGAGTCTTGGTGGAACAATCCTGGCTATCCGGTTGTGCGAGGTGAAAAAAAGTTTAGTTTGCACTGTACCACAAAAAAAATTCTAATTTCGACCTCTTAACGATCTTGTGAATTTCTGCAGCTACTATTCAGATAGACAATCGGAAACTTTACATCGCACTGTCACAGGAACCCTTAGGAAATTCGGATATCACAGCCAAGGGAAAACCGGCCAGCGATCCTGCTGCAAAAGCCCCTCGACTTTGGGCTATTCCAATGGTTATATCGGCGGATTTCAAACCTGAATTTGCAAAAATTCTACTTGATAAGAAAAAAATGACGTTCAACTTCTCGTCAAAATCAGTTACTTGGGTGAATGTAAGTTTAATTGTATCAACGCTCGACAGCTTTTCAATGGCAGCAATTACATGGTGGTCAGAGTAGATATAATTCTACGTATTAACAGCTGAATCCCGGTGGAAAGGGCTACTACCGTGTACGATATGCACCGGAAACTTTCACCGCAATTATTCTGCCTGCGGTGCGTCAAGGGTTACTGCCTGTCATCGATCGTTTTGTTCTCTTAAGCGATTGCTTCACCTTTATCCAGAATGCCTTTATTGCCATCAACAGAGGTGAGTTACCCGCTGAAGAGTAGATGGCGTAAGAGCTGCGACTTTCAAATGGAAATCCGAAAATTGTTTTTGACATTTGGTGTATTCCTTAATTCGTTCTCTTGGACAAGATGAACAAGCTCTTTTTGTTTTATAGCTGTTTACATTGCTAGAAGCTTTTATGACTGACGAAAGTCACTACATTTGGAATCTTATAACCAAAATCGTCTTCAGAATGGACACATTACTGAACAATTCGCCAGTTCTGTACCAAAAGTTTTTGATGTTTGTCAAATTTTTGTACAGCCATGTCCGGAAGCGGTTCACGCATGAGCATCCCATAGGTGAGAAAATGTGAATTCGAAACAGAAAATGTTGCATTGTATTGATCTGCGCAAAACCTGTCATCACGAAGTAATGTATCTCATATGCTGTACAGGTTTCGCAGCATCGTCGCTCCGGGAGCTGATCCTAAAAATGTTGATTCATTTGGAGATTCAAGCGATGAAAAAGGAAAACTATGCAGAGATGGACGATACATTGAGCGAACTCGTTCTGGCTCATCACTCATGGGAAGGGAAGTACGCTTACTATGTTTTTGCACTGCAAGAAGGCGACCAAGACACTCTCAAAGGTTTTATAAAGGTAAGTAATGAAAAATGCTCTTTTGCTAACTGTTGCTGGCGTTCGGAGCGTCTATAACTACGACGAGCACATGAACAGTTAATTCGTTATAAATTGCCTCATTTGAATTAAGGTATGTATGACTTGGTTCACTGAGGGTGGTGTTGAAGTTGCTAAAACATGACTGTGTCCTAAAAGTCATAAAACTCTGGCTGATCATGAGCAAATCTGTTTCTGACACAGGGTGGGAACTTGCTAAAGCTTGCTAAGTTCCATCAGCAGGAATGTTCTGAATATAAAAATGCCCTAACTGTAATGAGCTGTACAAAGGCTATAAAAAATTTTAATTACTATGGATGAGCGTGTTTTAACTTAAAGCCCCACCTACAGTCAAATATTAATTATCGCAAGACCACTAATATCTCATTCCCTCGTTGGTTTTAATGGCACGTTGCCATATTCATCAGTATAACCATTAGCTTCGTTTTGAGAGACTCTCATCTCTAGTCTGTCAAGCCTACCATAATGCTCTCGAATCCGTAATCAGTTCAAGCTGTCCGTATTGGAGCTAGGGTGAATGAATCGGCAAATTGCATGTATGCATAGGCTATGTTGCATTAAAGCTTGTACTAAATTCAGAAGTTTTATTCGCGTCCAGTGGGAATTGTGAAAGCAATACCCCCAGCAGCTCTCCAGCAGTAATGGTGAGCATAATGTCAACTCACATTACGGACTAATTATGCCACTCAGTCTCGTTAATTCAGAGTTACTATAATTGGACGTAGCAAATGTGGTCTCGCTAAGACCACCTCGATGATATCCAGTATCCCTAACGGTAATTGTCCTCTTCTAGAGTTCAAGACCGAGATTTCAGACAATGAATGATAGAAATTTCCCGTGTCAACTCAGATTGAACCGGCGTGTCTTGGCGAAACGTAGAACAAGCAGTGTGAAGCGCGAATCTGAATTCAATAATCCATTGTAGAGACAAAGGTGCGGTCAGGATCTTCTAAGTGATTCCACGTGTGTTAGTCGAAGTAGCATGGAAGGAGTCGAATCAATCATTTCTTGTCTGAGCACCTGACGTAACAACAATCAACTGGGGAATCTTTGACTCAAGGGAGTCCAAGGTTCACTTTATGAGTGTATGTGGAAAGATTGTCCGCCTGGCTAAATCAGTCAGTGCTATTCCCATTTGGTCCTTCTGGAGCGGGAGTGCAAGTGAGGAATTATAATTAGATACTTGGGATGCAAAGCAGCTAGACGCAGTATCTAACGTCATGTAATGAGATGCGATGTGCTTTGGGTATTGTCCGTTTCAACTTAAAGTATCTCATCCCATGGTGTATGGTGACGACGGACGTTTTTGTAGTG
>VRMD01003911.1:0-10043 GCA_009872375.1 Sminthurides bifidus | reverse complement strand
TATTGATTCTGCAAGCTCTTGAGATTCATTGTGCGGCTGTCGTTCAATGACCGGTTTGCCGGAGAAATTTTCAAAAGACTACCAAAACCTCCAGAAGCACCCTTCAGAATCCCGAAACTAATGGCAACCTTGCCATTTTCAGGCTTCCTGGCCACACGGCAGTCTGGTAGTACTTATGATCTGCCATTTTCCACGTTCGAAAGTACGCCTCCTCGTTCAAACCAGTCACAACTCAAAGACCCGAAGCCTATTCATTTACCATGCTCAAGTTCCAGTCCAGCAATATAATGCAAGCCAAGTACAGCTCTTCGATCTTATGGTTTTCGGCGAAAGTAACATGGAACGTCTCTAGTGAACCAACTAAAGCTAAGCTGTGGTACTTACGGCAACCTGGCACCGACACTAGAAAATATTTCATCTTCCGAGCCAACTTGTGAATGGCATTGATGTTGAAGGCGAAAAATTTATCGATCACCCTCAACAGTCCCTCGTGTTACTTTGTGTACGCAACGTGCATTGATGTGTAGCCCGCATTTTGTTATTTTTGCGTGAAGCAATGGCCGACAGGCTTTTGTTTAAAAACGTAGAGGTAGAAAGTGACGAGCCGGGAATGGAACATGCTTCTGTTGGAACACTCAAGCCTTTTCTTGTAAGCACTTGAGCTAACACTTCTGACACGGGAATTTTTGGCGAGCACGAAGCCGCAGATTTTGAAAAGATTCAAGCCTGTAGTAGCCTTACAATGTCAGACTGGACTCTCTTGAGTCTGAACTTATATTACGTCCGTACTTGGTTCAAGAAATGCGCCAAAATCCTAACGTTGGGCTGGTATAGCGAATCGTTCCTTAGGAATCTTCCTCGAGCTACTGGGAAAGACCATAAACTTTCTTTTGACAGTTCCAGGACCCGGGCCTCGGTATCTATTTGGGTTATCATTAAATGAAAGATGAGGGGCTCCAATAAACGGCAGGCTCCCTCACTTAAATATGAAGGCATTACGGCAATATAAACACAGCCTCACGGCCCACCGTATAACGTAATTCGACCTGGGGATTACATAAATAGCGTGGGATAACAGATAGGGAGAGCGGCTCCAAGCTTTTGCTTACTCCATTTACCAAGAAAGTATCAGCATCTCACGTTATTTCGGTGCTTGAGAGGGAGAGAAGGAGAGAGATTGGAGTTATGAAAAGGATATACCAGTAGGAAGATAGTTGCCGAGGATTTCATACTGCCTGTCTACCACTATCTAGGTAATATGTTCGGAATATATATTGTCAATTTATGGGGATCTAAAGTGTCTTCTGAATTGGTCTCGAGACCGGCTATTTTTCAATCTCCGCTTTGTCATCCATCCTTTCCAGCGCAGGCTTTCAAGTATCTTGAAGCTTTATTGCTTTACAGATTACAAGGAGGGGAGTGCTCGGCTTAATAACGTTCGAGTAACGCACGATTGGAAACTTGCAGTAGCGAATATCGGGTCCTTGCATGTACTACATAGTAGGAGATACATGGCAATCGAATGTTATGAATTTGGTGTAACCCATCTTTCACTAACATTATCGTTTTGGTGAAACCTGAAAACGTGTTTACTCATGCCCTATAGTGTGTGATAACAAGGACGCAAGAAGGACTTGTGATTTTGCGAAATTGCGTCTTACCAAACACATGTAATGTGATTCCTGTCCTTCCGCTAAGTTTAATGGAAAGCAGATGATTTCTCCTGCAAACCAATGCATCATCCAAAGTTGATTTCAAGCTTGACAGGTGCTTGTATTTCTTAAATGTGAGTGTGGAATTGGCGAAAGCTGGCATCTTAGAAGCAGTTCCAGGGCATACATACAGTGCAGTATAGCCAGGTAAATCTGTACCGTTAACTTCGCAAGGAAATATGAAGGCTCCAGGCCCTGGGAAATGGGCAATGGAAACTAGCGAGACGACAACCGATGCGAGATGAGTAGGGAGTAGGCCAATAAAGTTTCCATTTTGAACAGCCTTGAATAGAGCCAAAGCTGAGGGTTTCAGCACGAGTAGAAATACAGCTGATGAAGCCAGGCTGACTGCGTCCGGAAGTGCGGCCACGTTCCTATAATATTTGATTGATGCTGGAATCTAAATTGCCTCCTAATGAGGAATAAGAAGCGTGAGGCCGAGATGATTTGATTTCGTTATGAGTAGCACTATTTCTTCGAATCACCAACTACCAAGAGACCACGGGAGGAAGGGACTGGTACATTCCAACCTAATAAATTACAAAGTAGCTGCTATTTCTCGACTGGATGAGTGGAAGCACTGCTTGACAACAGAAATGGTCTAACATGATCAAGTGAGAAATCATCCAGCTTGTGAACAAACCTTGAGAGGTATGATTGGCTCGTTTTCTGGGAAATCCTTGGCGAAACATACCTCGGCAATCAGTTCTCATTGATTTCAGTTCAAACTAGATGAGGATGAGAACAGGAGGGAAAGCTGTGACTTGTCAATGTTTGTACTCCCGGTATTTCCGATATAGTCTTCTCAGAATTCTTTCATCAGCCTAAAGCTCATAGCGAGAACATTCAAGTGTACTTTTTTCCTAGACACATCCTCGGTTTTCGAGAATTGTCTACAGTTGCTTTTGTTACAAAGGCATAAGAAACATGAAAGCAAGAAAGGGTTCAAATAAAACTTGTTTTATTATTCACGTTGCCTGGGCAACCGCAACAGATTCAATTTAGGCAAATTAGGTCCTAAACTAGGGGAAAAAATTAGCTCGACTCCTTTGTACTCCTGTTTCTTGTAAGACCGGGTGGGAAATTTACTACTCTGCACTTAAAAAGTTTCCAGCTCCTCCTAACTCATTCCGGTATTCAGAAGCTCTCGCACTGATCCATTTCAGTAATTTCTTTACTCCATCCTGACAGGCTGGATAGCTTGAACAAGAGCCAGAGCCAGAGCCATGGCTGCGTGCAGGAACTCGGCTCCGTTTCGCCATCATGGTTTAGCGTTACGGTCCGATGTCCATTAAAGAAATGGAGTTAGCTCCACAGAGTGTTTTTACCAAATTCTTTAATATCGCAATAAGGGAATGAATACTCTCCTTCCATCCTTCTTTTACTGCCGAAACAGCACCAGTGGCCAGAAACGCGCCTCTGTGCCAAGCTGTCAGACTGGGCAAAAAGCTGTAGATTCCTTCTTCAACGATTCTAAATCCGACCACTGCCACATACTAACGCTAAGCATAAGTAAACGGGAAGAGGAGCTGGTGAAAGTACTCTGTTTGCTTGCACTCGTGCTGATTTCCTCCAAGGGTGGAGCGAGCTATCAGTGAGCATGGTTATGTCGATAGCGGGCAAAAAATAGCAATTACGTTGATGCGTTCCACACACTTTGCAAGCCCTTTCTCCCAGGGATGGGTAGGAAGAGTAAGTACATGGTATTAGCTCAAGCCGTGGCAACAAACTTAAGATATTTATCCCTTTCTTCTTCCAGAAGAAGAAGTAGTAGATAATCCTCGGTGATGAGCAGAAAGGAAAATCCTCGATCCAATTCTGTCCATCGGATCCTACGGTTCCTTGGTAGATTCAGGAGGAGAAAATACCCTGTGCGAGCTCCTCTCAGTAATAATTATGGATTTAGTAATTGAGTAACTGGGTTCCGAGAAGAGTGTCTTTAGACTCGATGGGTATTGAAATTCCAATGGTTTCTTTTCGTCTTTGTAAAGAATGCTAAAAGAGAGGAGATTCCGTCAAGATGTACAGATCCACCAAGTCAGCTCTTCCTTTCATTGAATGTGCTCCAGGGATGTATACGACGAATACGGCCATACTACTGTTTCAATGAGTTCCATTTGAAAAATGTACTTACTTATCTTTTCTGCAGTACGTCAGCCAGGCTTAGTGCATTTCCTCTTGGTTTTCATCAGCAGATCCGTGTACATGTTTACCCCTTCATTTCGATCACATCACGGGAATGGTTTCACCAAAAACATAATCTTGATTGAAAGTTGAGTACGTGAAATCTACAACGTACTAGTTATTAAACTAAAAGGTATGGATCTATCAAAATTAAGTTGAACAGTATCATCACATCCGGACTTTGAAAGCATTCCTGAAAGCCAAGTCAGGCTTTGAGTACTTTAAACAGCATATTTCATCCCAGGAATTCCTGCAAACCACCCATGAAATAATGACCAAATTCAACTTGATTACATTTGCTCAACTATTTGCAATTCACACTTTGGGAAGAATCCAATACAAAGCAGGCATAATTGCGGTCCGCGCTTCCGATGGAGGCGAGCCCGGAGCCTTTAAAATGTTCATTAGATTTTGAGACATTTGCGAAACAAACGCTGATTTGCCTGCCTTCCGCTCCTAAAAAACTAAATAATGAACCAAGTCTAGTAGAAAGGGGCCGAAACCGCAGTTACGGTAGACTGTAAGTATGCACATCGGAACAAGAAATGAATAAATAATGTACGTGAGGAAATCCCAGCTGTGAGATGATGGCGTGGTAGGAGGAAATGAAGGGCAAAGTTTTCTCCTCCTCTCATTTTCCAGACTAAAATAGTAAATTGCAAATTTTAGCTCCTGCCTGAAATTCCGAGCTGAAAGTGCTTGAATATCTGTTGGGTTGCCACACTCCTTCTCAACTATTATTAGATGGAGGAGATAAAACCAGACGGAGAATGAGGGCCAGAAATTGTTCGGATTAGCAATATCTCTGGATTGCACAACGTAATTGCTATGGTTGCAATGGTAGGGGTTTGAACCAAGTTGGGCCCTGGAACCGGGTAGAATGTGAGGATCCAATGTTCGCTTTCTTGTCGTCCTCGTAATGCACGATGGGCAAGTGGTCGTTGCAAAGCTTTTTACAGAAAGTGGATGCAGTTCCAAAAGCCTTAACACTGATTCCGTCAGAGGAGAGAAAGTACACATTTAAGGAATAAGATAAACCAAGGTGAAATGTGAGAGGCGGAGGTTATCAACCCAAATGGCAGTGCTCGGGCAATATGGATAGAGAGGAAGAGAGAGGGAAGAGTACTACAGTGGATGGCGGGAGAGAAGGAGAAAGTGGTAGGAAAATTTAACTCCTAGTAATAGTAATGAGTTGAATGAATGTCTTTGGCAAAAATAGGAGGGACAATGCCCATTAAGGCAGAGTGAAAGGAGGGAAGGAGAAAGTGCAGGCTGAAAGTCGAGCCAGTGAGCTTCCAAGGCGGACTGATGGAGACAAGCAGATGGAGATGTATCTTGATAACTGTGTTGAAATGTGGACCTGAAATGCAAATGGGAGTTTGCATAAAATGTAAACGACGGAGATATTCATAAAGATCGAATTTGAAAACATGTTATTAGGTCATTGAAAAGGAGGAGGGAAGCGAGCACACAATGAGGAAATCTGTCTCACGGTGGTAATTTCTCCGGGCCGAATGGTCCTACGTGATAAAGATGGAGATGGCGGAGGTAGCACATAAGGCGGAGTGGGTAAATGTCAAGACAAATTTGCATAGAAATCTTTCTCAGCATGGGCCCAACTCCAGCCTTGTTCAGTACCGTTAACGTCTTCCTTTCCCTTGTTATCTGCTCGGGTACCTTCAGTTGTGAAAGTTCAAGAAGAAGGCTGAATGCATATGTTTGGCCGGTACGAGAACACAGAGCTGGAGTTCGACTAAAGTCGATTCGAGAATACGGGAGTAGACCAGTTACTAACGAGAATTAGAATGACGGCCATTGTATTGAACGTGGGCACATCAAGAATGGCTGGGGAATGAAAATTGGTAGGCCGAAGATGTACGGAATTGCAAATTTTCCCGATTTAATCACCATTACAGAAACGTGAGACTGTGCCAGAAGAAGGGGATGAGGCTTACTATCCATCGAGGCCCCATTGCCGACAAAAAGGTTACGAAGAGGAAACACGGATGGTAGTGAGAGCTCTCATGATTGTAAATTGGAGGAATTGGGAAAATTGCAAATTTTCAACCACCTCAAACAAGGAAAACAGAAGGGGTAGGGCAATACGGGCTGAAATAAGGCACTATTAGCATTGTAATTTGCCAACTGGATGTACTTTTGAGGTTCCGCTATGCATGAATTTGGGGAAAATTTGGCCATATTTTGAAATATTAAAGAAGCTCGCAATGGGTACGTAGCAGAGCACAAACGTTACGTAGGGAGGAGTACATTTGGCATCGGTTCGCGGTCGTGATGAAAAATCCATGAGAAAAGGTCATAGGTATTCGGGATGAGGAGTATGTATTGGCTGGTATATGCATGCACCTCTGAATTTGGAACAGGAGGACAAAGAAATTGAGATCTGCAGTTTAATGACTGTGTCTATGGGAGACGGAGCTTGGACTTTGCGTGTTGGAGGAAAACAGAAAGAATTGGAAAGGAGAAAAAGGGAAGAGGAGAGAGGAAAACAGACTCGGTTGTTTGGAGAAGGGGAGAAAACATGTTGGAAATTGTCAAGAGCAAGAGATCAAGCCGAGAAGAAATAGGAGCAGGAGTTGCGAAAGTGGCAGCTGGAACTGCGAAAAAGAAAATGTGATGTGGAAATTGCGACAGAGGGGTCAGTGTCAAGTAAATGTGTCTATCCCGGGGGTGGAGATTATTCCGGATAAGACAAGAGCCATTAGAGAAAGTAGGCGGCAAGTTTTTCTTTGTAATGTGACAGAATTTTACAACCTAGTCCCTGTCGGGTAAGGATGTGTGTGTGTGCGATAATAGTATTGTTTCCACTTCACTTTTACCGTGTGGGTGGAGATGTTCCACCATGTCTCTTCACTAAACACGGGGACCAGTTTCACAGACTTGAGTTGTCGTTTGAAGAGGGAATTGCAAACTTAAAATTGGGTTACGTTCCCTGTACTCGGACACAAGTCCTTTGTACTCAATGTGTCAGCGGGGCCAAGGGCGTTTGGACTCGCAGTTCCAAGGAAATCTCAACCAGGCCAGTTGCTGAGGACCCACTGACAAGTGCTGGAGTAGAACAGCGGCAAATGTGAAAGCAATCTCACTACGTCGTCCTATTCCCAGTTACGGAAGGAAGGAAGCAGCGTTTGTGTGCATTCTCCAAGGGGCTACACTTGAATTGATTGCTTTCACCATTGCAGAATGTTTTGTTGCCATCAATCTTCTGTAACATTTCCTTGAAAGGATTGGAGCAAAAAGTTGGACGAAACCCGCGAACGTCAAAGCACTTGAAATCTCCAACCACAACCTCAAACTCAGATTAAACCGAGATTAAACCAAGGATTCGCGAAAAGGTCTGTGAAGGAAAACCCCCAGGCATGTGGTCTAGTGATCCGTGTCAGAACATAGGCTTTAGCACCTAGTTTCAATTCTAGCTGTTATGTAGCCCACAGCCTGGTAGTAGAGCAACCTGGCGGGTATTATGATACCCGGATCGGTATTCAGATCCGGGTTGCGGTCGCACCCTGGGTCAACTTGACGAAAGATATGCAATTATATGGAACAGGTCGTCCTTGTGTGTTGAGCTTGGCGTTTTCCCTGAAAGCTAGAAGAATTTGCTAAAGCAGTTCAGCATACCCTATGGTTGAGCGTGAATGGGTGATATTTTGGGACCACTTTTCATGAAAAATTACACGCGAAATCAAGTTGGTAAAGTACACAGTGTTTAGGCTGAGGAAATTCGATCTCCGTGGGACGCTCTCATCCGAGAAAGTTCGCCTGGCAGGCTGAGATAAAATTTCACTTTACGCCAGCAGTATATTTACATCAAGGTTTTGGGAATATGTACATGAGGCACGAAGAGGAGAGGAGGGTGAGTAGGTATTAGAAAAAGACTGAAGAAGCTGCTGGTGACAAACCTCTTTTTCTTAGTAACACGAGGCTGGAGGAGATGGTACATATGCACTTTGGAAAGTGTTCCAGCTGTAAGCTGCTCCAGACCAGAGGCACAGACGGCCGGAGAAAAGTGAAGGAAAGGGTAGGAATGAAGAAAGAGAGGAGAGGAGGGAAAGACTGATGCGAAAAATGACAAAGTGTGTTTGCGGTGAAAATGACAAAAATTGCGGACACTCCGGGATGTGTGGACGGTGAAAGCTTTTATAGTTGGAGAAGGTCCTCAAATTTCCATCGCGGTCCAATTTCGTTTGTTATGCTGGCATGATAAAAATGCGGCTTCGTTACGCTTCCATTCAGGGGCTGACGTGCATGTCTGCTGGGATGAGATGGGCCTGAAAGGAGAAAGTTTATGAGGTCCAGTAACCGGAGCTTGTTTGATATTTATGATTGTTTGCTTTGAAATTTCAATAAAGTTGAAGAGCGGAACGAAAGGACATGTGAACTGCTGGGTTGTGTAGACAAAAACATGTATTCTGTACGTGTTTCCTCCTCGTCTGTCAAAATAACCATGAGAGAGGAGAAAAAGCAACTCAAAGAGGACCAACAAAAGTAAAAGGGTAAAAAAAAGTGCAGAAGAAAGACACACAGATCAGAGAACGTACAAGCTGGTGGAACTAAACGAAAAGAAGCAAATAGGATCGACTGGAAATTCCGCAACATTTCGTACTTTTAGATCCTTCCCAGGAGATAAAATTGCGACGTTGTTGTTCCTAATACACGAATTTCTTGACAGGAGAAAAACCAAGAGTATTGGCCTACCAAAGACCAGCGAGTCTCGCAATGATGAGAAAGGGAAGTCTAGATAGGATCCGAAGCGTAAAAAAGCGAAATGTAAATGTGCCGCAAGTTAAGTCCAGGATATTACGGAATTATAAACTAAAAGTCGTGAGCTGTGAGGAGAGGCGGAGGAGTCTTTGAAGGCTTCTAGTTTTCTTTAGAAAGTTGTAGCAATTTGTGTACGGAAAAGTTCGCGAGGGTATATATGAAGAGAACAAATGATCATTTTTAACCACGGGAGATTTACTCCTCGGCGCAGTACAAGAAGCAGATTTCACATTTTACTTAGCAGGAGATTAGATGCATGTGGTGAAGTTTCTTCCGGATGAAAAGCCATCTTCTGCTCGGCTGAGGAAAAATTCCAGCCTGAAAAATTGAACGAGATGTGCAAGAGAATAATTGAATCGCTATGTCTCTCTCTCTCTCTCTGCCTTTCGCCATCTCTCGCTCTCTATCTCCCGCTCTTTAGTTGGAGCTGGATCTGGTGGAGAAAGCCTTATTGAAGAGGCGGTAAAAGCGATTCAAGTCCGGAAGACATGGGCTTCGTCGAATGATAATGTAATGCTGAAATAACAGTGAATTGAGTTCAAGTTACCGGAATGGAATAAAAGTTATGGAAATGATGGATTGAATGTTTCTGCATGAATTCATGAGCTCTATCATATCTCTCTTAGCCATGTGTAACGTCTTACAATCCCAATGGCGGCTACCAGATCAATTTTCCACTTTTCTTAAATTCCTTCAAAATATTTATGCTTCAGAACCTACTACTCCTCGCATGTGTCTTTGAACTAGGAGCCGAACTGAAGTCGAGCAATTCCGCCAGCAATGCAGTGTCTCCTTGTCTTCGTCGTCACTGTCTTCTTGCTCATCTACATCTTACGAATGACTTGAAATAAGGAGACTGTCATCCCGCTTGTCGCTTTTCTTTGAACTTGGTTTTCTTTCCCGGCATGTGCCGATTTAAATTTAGCTTCTCGCCTCCCTCCGTTAACGCAATATTGGCTTTTCGAAAACTTGGATGAATGTGAAGCGTCTATGAAATCGAAACCCCGGTTCAATTACCGTAACCCATAAGTCGTGATCGGAGGTTTTCATTTGTGTGGTTTGTAATTCAAAAAGGGGATGAAACCCTTACAGTTCCAGACTTTGGAATTCCGTGTTCGAAATTCGAGAGATTCTGTAAATTGGAAAAATACATGCAAATATGATTTTGGCCCATTGCTAAAAATTGGCACTTTACATGCCAGGCTATAAAGCTGAGAAAAAGGTTCGGCGCTCGATTTAAATTTGGCACATAAAATCAAAATCTGTGATTGAAGCCTACAAAACTTGAGAATGTCAGCACTTGCAAATGCAACTGTAGAAGGAGAAAGATGAATCTAAATGACACATGTGTGCCAAGCCCCCCCCCCC
>VRMD01003910.1:0-10044 GCA_009872375.1 Sminthurides bifidus | reverse complement strand
GGAAGCTCAATCTACTGGCCACGTGAGGCAACATGAAGTTCACCTGTAGCCATATCAGCTTGATCATTAAACTTGATCTGATTTACAAGTAAACTTTGTCTCCACTTGAGGCCGTGACTGGAGCGAGTTTACTGTTTTCATTCTTCTCCAGCAGAGCACTCCGTTAGATGAGGTGTGCTTTCGGCTTATGTCTACCAGATGAAGATCCGTGTGCTATCAAACCGATCGAATAATTTTTTCTCTCGCTCCTTCCTTACCGCAATGGGGGAGGTATTTCCAATCTTAGCGAAAGTTAAGAAACTTGTGCCTTTCACCTTCAGTGCATATTTGTGCCCCACAGCCTCCGTTACTGCGACGACTTGAAGTCTCAGACGTGTCAAGGTTAATGCCATTTTCTGAAAGAAAGATTGATACTCAAAAGCTATATTTGGGCCCCTATTTGACGTAATTCAGTAGTCTGATTTATGCTTGAATTCTCGGGGATTTTTAGGGCGTAGAACATTGCACTTACATCAACATGATTTATTGAATTTCCGTGAACGTTTTTGCGACGGTCTGGAGATGCTGGCGGTCATTGAGATTGTCGAAGCGAATCGTAGGGTTTGCAGATGGCGGCATGAAAAATACCTTGCTGGCATCCAGTTACGGGACATTATGTAAGAACATCAAGTTAATCCATTGTATACAGCACAATTCAGATGTGAAAGATCCTGAATTTGTTTTTTCTGGTGTGAAAAATCTTACGAAATGCTTTCCATACAAGTACCCTCTTGTTTAGGCAAGAAAAATGAGAAAATGCGAGAAAAAAGCTAGATTTATCCATTAGAGGAAATGAAATGAAGACGAGTTGCAGGACTTTAGCGTGGCTCTTGTTCGTTAGCTTGTACACAAAAACATTCGGAACAATAAAATAGCGCATGAGGGGCGCAGAGCTGTGCATTCTCCGTTTCGCCCTACACATGAGAGAAGCATACAATTACAATAGTGCTCCGAGCATTTTCTATGACACTACTTCCTAATAATCTACAGTTTTAGTATGAATGTTGCATGAGCTGAATAGAAGTTGTATCAATAAAACTTCCAAGACGAGACGTGGGCTGGTGTGAGGTGATATGATTTTCCAGAGGTTTGAAGCATATTTTTTCAATGAGATATGGTCATCAGCCCTCCTGCTCGGTATTTTTCCCGTCCGCCCCGTAGATATTTATGTATTCTCAGAGCACTTTCTTCTACAGAACGAAAGGAAACACGCTTTTATTTCTGGTTGTCTAGGTGATAGTTCACAAGTAGTTCACACGTTCACACTACCACTCCCCCTAAAAAGTTGCGATAGCTAGATAAAAGCTGTAGATCAAAATTAGGTGAGTCAATCTCACCACCAGCCTATCATCGGTAACAACCCGTAGTGCCTAATTATTTTCAAAAGAAATATACGCGGACTTTTGTGAAAGTTTTGGTGCTCTTGGTTATTAGCTACTGAAATGTTTAATTAACTTAACGCGGAAAAAGTCTACGACTTATTGCTTTGCATTTATCCCCTCATGGAGATTTGTTTGTTGATAGTTTACCTTGCATATGTCCTGAGTCAAGAGTGATAGTCAGCAACGGGACGAGTGATTGCTGCTTCCAAGTGTTGAAAATGTGCCTGACAAGGAAACTACGCTAATCCTTCAGTTTTAAGAACAAGGCGATCAAGAAGCATTGCGCTTCAATGCTTGTATTCTACATATCGAATTTCGTCGTGAAAGTTTTAGTGAGACAAAACACGGCAAACAAGGCAGAGAAACATGCGTCTAAAAAACTAATAAAATAGAATTTGTGTCTACTAAACCAAATTTTGAGCGAACCCTCATTTCATTGCCACATAATTTGCTGGTGTGCCGTAAAAGTTTGAGCTCTAGCCATCATGAAATCTAATTTATGATTCTGTGTACAGAATATGAGAGAGAGAATCGTGTTTTGGTGGAAACTTGTGCCATAAATTGGCAAATATAAAGGATTGGACGGGGAGCATTATAGCAAAATACGATGATATTGTTCAAAATCTTCTCATGCGGCGCTGATATCAGGCTGAGGTTCAAGATGTGTGCTAAACATACACGGAAATAGGAAATATTGAGGTGGATTCCTGGAGTGAGTCGCAATTTTGGTTTTAGAAGCTGGTTTTTGGTTTCGAGCTAAGAAATTCTAGTAAAGACAGGATAGATTATGACAGTGGAAAAGATAATACGGGGAAAATGTCAACGAAAAGCATGTTGTTAAGAGAAATTGAGATTCAGTGGGGGAAAACAATACGGAAAAGCGTTTAGACAGAGCAGAATGGCGGATGTACGAGTTAAAGCCTTAGATCCAGAAGCTTTCACCAAGGACCCTGTTGTCGTCAGAGTGGATGTTGAAAGTATTTGCAATCATGCGAGCATTCCACTTCCACCGGTGAATGACTGCAGAGAAACAAAGTTTTTGCCCAATACCAATTCGGAGGCAAACAATTTTGGCATCACTTCGGAACTGAAGCCTCGATCAGTCGTAGTTGAAGAATGGCTTCGGAGGACGGAGGGAAAGGATCAAAAGGAAGAAAGTGAAAATGTACAAGAGGGTGGAAACAGTAGAGCCCATCGAGTAGAAAGGTGCAACACCACTTGTTGGGAAATTGATGAAGATTTTTGTGATCAGCAATTTGTTGTGGAATCGACCCAATCCTGCAGGAAGGAAGACGAGCGGAAAATGGTCACTCGACCGAGAAAAACGGGAAACAAGAACTTTGATACTGATACTTTAACACTGGAACAAATCTGCAAGGCTCCTTGGACGCTGAGCGGGGATGAAGAATTGAACCCGGTCGTAATTCGACCCTACTCCATCAAGATGACCAGCACGAAGATACCAGAAAATGAAATGTCTTCTCCGAGAAATAATGTGGTCTCACCTGAGACAGGAGTCGCAGATCCATCGCAAGAGGAATCGGACAGCGAGGAGGAAGAGGAAGGAGGACAGTTTGAATCCGGTCCCGAAGGTGACGACTCTGATCAGGATGAGAGAAAAGAGAAAAAAGTTGAGTTTAACATTCCAGGCCAAGCTGAAGGTGCTGCTGAATGTGAAAGCGGACACATGGCGACTTCCTCAAGTCGGAAAAGAGGTAAGGTGCCAGAACGTAACTTCCATCAGAGTATTAGTTACTAGCTGAGCTGAGCTTAACAGGATTCTGACACTTGACACTGCTCCATCCGAGAGTTGACATGAGAAAAAGTGTCATATGTGGCTAAAAGCATGCTGGAAAGTGACAGATAGTTGTTATTTCCGAATGCGATAGTTCCATTCAAATGTCAATGTCTGCCATGATGCGGTTGTGTACACCCGAACTTTCTCATGCAAGAGATTGCAGCTCATATCCGGTCACGGAGGGACGGCAGCTTTGGCCATAATGCCGCTGCAGCTAGAAGTAAATCTCACGAGCTGTTCATGTATGCTGCTTTTGACCCGGGATGTAGTCAGATTTGAAAGCACGACCGATGGGCAATTTGCTACATTGCCACACTACATAGGGCTCCGGAATCTCGTATCTGATAACATGTTATTAAGCCCCTGGGGAGTCTTGCATAAGCCATGGAGTTGATGCATACGTACCTACTCTGACGTCCAAAAATGCACAAGCTCGACTCTACTACTAGAAGCAGTTTCAATCTGATTTTAAGTAAGTGTCCTGATTGCCATTTGGTAGTAGGAATGGCTGAGTTTCAGCGTACGTTAAAGTTTGCATGACTTGCTCCAATTTAGCCTCTATCAGGCAAGGAGAGCTTCTGGAGGAGAAAAAAAACCTGCGGAAAGTTGTCCGCTTGAGAGAATTTAAATGACATGCGGGAATTGCGTCGAGCTACCCCTCTCGCTGAGGAAATGGTCGAAATCACCTGAGAAAGCACACAAAGTTGTTCAAGACGAGTTCATTTCTGATTCTGGTCGCTTTCTTTTGCAAAAGCTCCTCAGTCGCGGCAAATGTTGTAGTTGAGATACACGCGGTAGTCAGACCAGGTGAGGAGTTAATCCCACAGGTACTGTGCAATACAGTCTCGAGAGTGCTAAGGATTCTACAGGAAAACTGCAGTAATTACGTTAGCAGTGAACCAAGAAACTGTCACTTGCAGCTCGATTACCAGTAGTTCACTCAGGCAACCGGTATCTATAGAGCTAGTTTCTCCTCTGAGATTTACTTGGTGCAGGCAGTGAGATCTTTTGTGAATTCACAGAAATTGTGTCTAGCATTCGTCGTAAGCTTTCCCGCTCCGTTGCGGCTACAAACATCATGCGTGAAATCCGAAAAATGTCTCTTGCCTCTCAGGACGCGAGAGCGGAGCGGAAAAAAGCTGTCCAAGCAGCTTCCGCCAAAGAAGCTACATCCAAATCTGGAGGCGGAACTGGCGCTTCATCTGGGACTGGAGACTCACCAAAACGAGTGGCTAGACGATTAAGTCGCCGTAGGAAACGCAGGGAAGAGGAGTACACCGATAAAGACAGAGCGGCGGCCGTTACACTGGGGTCACGCGACATTAAACAGTCATTGAAGGCCAAGAAGAAACGTGAACGTAAACTTCATATTTCCATAGATCTGCTTCATACAGAAGACTTTTTATCATCCATGCTCTTCTGCGAGGCTGCGTATCAAATGCGAGTGAAGCGAGAGCCAAAGTCTGCAATCGTCGCGTTAAATAAGGTCGCCAATTTTCTCATCTATTATTCCGGATCATGCCATCACCATGATGCAGAAGATCTCGAAAGCAATATATCCCATTGTGAAAAACATTTGAAAAATGTGAATTCTGCGTTCGTCTCAACGAAATCCATGATATTTTTACTTGTGTCAATCGAGCTTTCGTAGAATCGTCACAATTCATCACTGGTTTCCTTTGTGTTGTGCATTCTTCTGCCACGTTTTATTTCGCTATTTGTTAGTATGTGTCAAGCCCGACCTACTTTTAGCCCAGCTTTCTTGTTTTCTAGAAAATCTTCAATTTATAAATAGGCGGAGGTATATTGATTATTTTTCGCATGTTTTGCGATGAACCTTTGTTTCAAAGTTCAAACGCAATTACGTCTGCGTCAACCGTTAGTTCCGACTTGGTTTGTACTTTTTCATTGGTTTATATATTCATCGCTATCGTTATCGTACGTTAAAAAAGCTTCTTTTTTTTCTATCAATCTCAAATGTTTGGCTATAAACGTAAACGCGGAACGTTCCCGATCTTTTGAGCAGGTCACTGTTGATCAAAAGTGTGAAAAATCCATATGTGATGCGATAAGCCTTCAAGTGGAAATTAGATTTCCCATGGAATTTTCTCAATGAGGAAGCTAGGTTAAAACGATATTGGCAATAATGAATTCGGGGTGTTATTCTGCGGGTAATTTTCTGTTCTTACGTCCTTGCCGTTATTCCTTTCTCCCATCCCATCAGTCAATGATGGAGAACAATGGAGGCGAGGCAAGTTACTCCATTGTATTGAAATCATGTGTATGCCAGCGCACAGTCCATTGCATATGGCACTTCGCTTAGGGCGAGTTTAGCTGCGAGTTAGCTCACTCGTTGAAATTGTGTTACCTTCCAGAGCAGCAGCGTGGAAGATGTTTCCTTACGATTGAAAATTCCATTCCAAGCCTTAGATTAAGCGATGTTCACAGTGTGTTGAGTGAGAAAAGCCGCTGGTGATACTCCGTTAGCTGCTTTATCATTATGATCATGAATTCCAACAGGCACTGGATTTACAACCATCGCACAAAGGGGCCTTGGTGGCACGAAGCCAATGTCATTTGAAGCTGGGAGACGCGGCATCTGCTCTCAAAGACGCTCAGACCTCATTCAAAGGGAATGACACCTACATAATGGGACTCTACCAGTATGCCGAGGCTTTGTACAACCTGGGCCAATTCGAGAAAGCGCTTATTGCATACCATAGGTAAAGTTTAGCCTACCAATTTCTTGATGCGTTTCCCTCTCCCCCACCCCTTCATAATCCTAGAGATTTGCCAATGTTCAGTTGGATTTGTCTCGTACACGAGCCCTTACAGGCTTTAATGAAAATCTAATCGCAAATACACTCTTCTTTCATGTTTTCCGCCTCGTAATTGTTCTGTGAGCTCTTATTGCCATAAAAGTTCCCATTTTAAATCCACTTTTCTTACATACGAACACGAGCATCCCCAAATTCCTTGCGGTTTATTTCCACTTCCGATTCCATTTGCGCGCTTATTTCTCTTTAGCCTGGATGCTTACCAGCTCATCCCATAACCGTTTCGTTCCACCAAATACTTGCTATGCGTACTTTAGCGAAGGAGATGGCGATGGCGGGAGGAATTTCTTACGTAAGAGATAGAGACAGGGAGATGGGAAAGGGAAGTAGAGAATGAGACTAGCTTTCTCCACATTCCCTTTCAATGAAAATAGGTTCAACGAGTGATGCATTGCACTTTGTAATTCCTTTCACTTTTAAGCATCTTTGGTTGAAACAAAGGGTTTCTTATGTCGTTTTGCAGAGGGTACCGCTTGAGAAAGCTGGAGAATTTCAGAATCGGGATACAAAAGTCCCAAGAAGCTATCAGAAGAGCCATTGGTGGTAAATGAAATCTTTATTTCCTTCGTCGATCCAATTAATTTCTTCCAACTATTCCAAAGCGTTAGGTTCGCATTCACTCAATTATGATTTGAATTCGGTTCATCTTTTGTACTTTCTCCTTGGTCGTCTTTGGAGAAAGTGAAAGTACAACTTCCTTTCCCGTTGGCAAACCGGAACTTTTTGCATGCCAAAGCAGCTCAAGTATTCGATTCAGTAACTCCTGCTTGATGAAACTAGTCATCACTTTGTAGCTGAATAGTCGCAGTGAACTAAAAACCTGAGCTGCTCATGTTTTTCCCATCTACTCTGGTGCTAAATATAGAAGAAAGGAGCAGATGCACCACAACTGTCTACAGGCATCGCATGCTAATGATGCTTCCGTCAAACACGCCATGAACATGATCGGAATAACTTGACCAAGTTGCACTTGAGCGAGAACTAATCCCAGCACAGGGTTCCACCGCAAGGCTTTATTCTCTCTAACTTGGGCTCTGAAGAATCTTTCTCCCGCATTATGTTTTTAGTTTCGCATAATAGGAAAACTCGACTTTTGTCCTACATTCTCTAGAAGAGTTTTTTTGTACAAAAAGTCTCGGCTCCGCACTCCGAATGACTCCACATAAGGGTGAGTACATGGGAGTCTGCGTCTATAAATTACAAATGAAGGTCCTCTAATGCACGTCAAACCAAATCAGAAGCAAACTGCATCGAACCACAATTCAATTTATTCTCCTGAACTGACACGGTTCAAGTTTGCAATTGCCGTGGATGATTTTCTGTGTTGGAAAGCAATGTTCCCTTGTAGGCTCTTAAACCTTGATTGGATTGAATTTTATCACTCTCGTAGCTTTTAAGAAAAGCAATCATTTCTTTTCATAGCAAAATCTATTTTGCACTGCTGTTGTTCGCAATGACTGCACTCATTCGCATAAAGGCCAAGCACAAGATGCAGACAAAGTGGAAAAATTCGTGTGCAAGACCGAAATTGAACTTTTATTTTGATGAAGTGAAGTAAAGCGACACTGACAACAAGGAGAGCGTGTGCAAGAGAGATGGAGAGAAGACCGTTTTAGTTAACCACAAGGTGTGGAATATTTATGAGTGCTCATCATTCTTATTTTCGTTTCAGACACTTCAGCGACAAGGCTCGAAGACTTGGATGTCATACTTCCCTTAATAGATGAACTGGAAGCTTTTAAGAACAGTAAATCCTCATTTGTGACTTGAATTTAATGTTGCTCTTTGTGGCGGAAGGCAACTGCCCAATTTGAATGTACCACAAACAAAGTGTATGTTGTCTTCTGACGTGTTTTCAGACTCGAAAGCCTCATTTGTCAACGATGACCTGAACGCACCAGATACATTTTGATGCGTCTGCTTCAGGAGGAGCCGGCGGTCAGGACCGCTCTTCCACGAGCACGGCAACCGCCTCCGTATCACTTACTAATGTGCCATCTCAAATGAGCACCTCAAACCCAGCATCGCAGGCATCCTCCTCCATTGCGTCACCACCAGCTAAAAGTCAGCCAGCACAAGCAGAAGAAAGGACGACGACTCCAGCGGAAAATGACACAGCCTTACTGGCAAATCAGACTAAGAACTTACTGGTTAATCCTGTGGGGAAAACGAAAGGGGATTGGGTGGCTCGAGAAGTTCTTGGACAAATGTACTTCGATAAGCATTATCTCACGAAATTCTTGCACCGACCAGGTTCGTAAGATGCTGTATTTACTGGCAGGAGAAATTGTTCTTGCTGCCGAGTACCAGCTAAATCCCTATGATTAATTGCATGCAATTAGCAGGAGCGAGTGTAAAAGCACCAAGATTTATTAGCTTGCCTTGGCCGCTTTCATGGTTGTGTGGCTTTCTCCACTTCCTTCCTGTGCCGCGAGATGTCATGTAGAATGGCGAGGCAATAAGGCTATAAAAATCATACGATCTTATGAACAGCCATCTCCTTTGATGTGGACTTGGAATTGTTGGAGGTTGTGTGCAACTGATGGGGCAAGTTTCTTCTTGCCGTATAAAAATTAATATTTGACAAAAACAGAAACTTTTAGTCTGCAACTAAATAAGCTAATACAATTTGGATTATTACTACGCCAAACTTTCCCCCAACTAAAGCCATTCGCCTAAAGGCCTAGGAGTTCGTGAAAGCACCAAAGGGTGGAAGAACGCGGTTTGTGGGGCATCATTATCCAGAAAGTACTTGAGCAATTTTCGATAAGTTTGCCAAATACGGAGTGAAATTCACCAGCCTGTGGCTAACCCCAAGGGCGTTACAATAATCATAATAATAAGTCACTCGCAAGTTCCAATTGTAATAGTGACTTGGTAGCTACTAACGCTTTGGTCCGTTCACAACTCAATAGTTTTACCCATATTATCCCCCCACGAACGTCAACGGGCTTGCATGCATGTAAGGCATAAACCTGGTGGAAGAGCTCCAAGAATGGGGTGCTTAAGGTAAACTTTCCTCGGTTAGAGTTGGAAGTCGTATGACCTATCCTTTCAGATTGGTTCAAGGTGAATTGTCCTCCACTGCTGTCGAATCATTCATGCCCTCTTATAGTCTGTGGGTTCTAATCCAAATTGGACTTTTTCCAATTGATAGCAAGCAGAGGCAGTTTCAAGAAGACGCTGTAGATAACCCTGCTCTGATAGCAAGAAGGATACGACTTCAAGAATAGCTTCTCTTGTTATTGGAGGAAATCATGCACCAGTAAATTATGTTTATGGCTTCGTCAACTATCTGTGGAATGATTTAGATACTCAAGGGAGTCACGGTGCATCTCGGGAGCTCCGCTCTTACGCAACGGAAGCCCTTAGCTATCTCGAAGCCCGTGAAGGCTTTTGGCGACAGCAAAATCCAGTCCAAAGCCGGAAACCACCTATGAATAATAATTTGTCTAAGGTAACCAAGGCTTTTCTGTTCCCATGCCAAGTAGTGTATTAGGAGTAGGAATTAAGTACGCACATTGAGCATGAACTCTGTCTGTAGTTGGTTTTTGACCGCAAACGGTTATTTATCTTGTTTTCAGACAGGACTCAAGTCTTCTGATAGACCTACAGTAATAGCCAGGAACGCCGGCAAGACAAGCCCTGCCAGCCCTGTGTCTCTGTCCCCCAAGGATACGTGCCCAAGAAGAAACTCGAAGTGCGATAAAGACAAGGAGAACTGTCAAACGCCTGCTTGAAAAGAACACAAGTAGTCTCATCTTGAACAACGGAAGATACCTAATTCCACCTGATGAATTGAATTAAAATGGATAGTGGCTTCCGTATAGCTGAAAGTACATTGCGCTGTTTCTCTTACTGCTTTTCAAATCCTGAAACGCTGGAAGTTAGCGTGATAGTCATTGTGATTTCTGATTAGCGATAGTTGCTTTGCAAAGTGATTCAACCGGTGCAGGTTAGTATACGCTAGGAGTTAAACGATCAAATC
>VRMD01003909.1:0-10046 GCA_009872375.1 Sminthurides bifidus | reverse complement strand
GGGGGGAACATGTTTTTTGAATCAGGCTACTCGCATGGTCTAAATTTTTTTACGCTGAATTTCTTACCCGGCCAATGAGCTTGTGAACCAAGGGCCAATCGCTTGCAGGGAAGGGAGTGTGGGAATCAAGTGAAGTAGTCGTGATAAACGACAAGAGCTTCGAACAAGCTAGGAAACAAGAGCAGACTAGAGAACGAAGATAGTTTCTGGGTATTCCTTTTGTTCTCAATCATAATTAACGCGGAACGTCGATTCTTTCTATTGATGTAACCCAGCCCCTGACAGCGCATTGTGCCATGCACGAAGCTCCTGCACCTTTTCACCCAAAGCACCAATGTATTCTCTGAAATTAGCTCAAACCAAGCAGTTTCATTCCCACAGCCACAAGGCAATAGAAAAAGGCAGGATGGAAGTCATTGATGCAGAACTCATTTGCGAAAATAACCTCAAGTCCTATGTGAACAAACCCCGGGATTGGAATCTTTAATCAGGAGTGCAGATTGCACAAGCTTGGATTTATTACCAAAGAATTTTGAATCAGCGTCTTTTATCTCTACGTAATTCACATGGATCTTTTCATCTTCAAAGATGTGCCGACCAGATAACTTTCTCTGATGAAATTCACACTATTCTCCCAGCTTTCAATTTTGAGTATACCACGCAAGGACTTTCTCCTCTACACCCCCCTGCTATTTATTATCAAGGCGGTTAGTATTCCTGGCGGGAATTCAATCTCTGTATCGTACATATGTACAGCTCCATGTTTGGGTACTATGCTTATAGTGGAACGGTACTTTGGAAAATTCAGACCCTGACTTTGAGCAAGGTCTCTAATACCCGGCCGGGTATCTGAATGACTTGGCTGGTGCCAGGACCGTGATAGCTCACACTGACTGCGATCACGCTCGCTTCATCTTTCTTCCCGTATCAGGATCAATCCCTTTGATTATATGCCGCCGTCTATCTTTTAGTTTTCTTTGTGGGAAAAATGTGATGAATAAAATTTTCTTTATTGTCCTCCTTTCTCCTATTTTTGGAAATCTCACAAAGCTGAATGTGAAATCCACTTGTGACGGCCTTTCATGCGTGCTACCGCCTCCGCCCCCTCCCTCAGGCAAAGTTGGTTCCGTTCAAGGCCCGATTCCTTTCTTCTTTCCTCTGCTGGGCTTTGAACCAATGTCCTCCAGGTCTTAAGACAGAGTCAAATAGAATTCAAAGAGAAGTACGGACGGAGAGTGTGTATAGCTGGAGAAAAACATTATTCTCTAGTCGAGTATCATTCTTAGGGCGATATTTATTTCGTTTGGGAAACCAGTTTCTCTTATCAGAGAACAGAATAACTTTTCAAAGAAATTTACCGTAATGTAATCACGAGCTCTCCAGTAAAAAGAAACCACACCCGCTCAAAGTAATTGCAAGATGGGACCGATTCACTCACAACACTGCATTAAGGCAACTGGGCTGTTTTTGTCGCTTCAGCCGAAATTTACCAGACTTTCGGACACGTTCTTCCTTGTTACGAGAAGTCTAAATAAGAACCATTACATTCAACATGGTTAAATGTCGGTTCAAGACTTAAATGATGGTAGGAAAGAGTAAATTTCAGTCTGATTTTACATTTTGGCTGTTTACATTCCAGCAAAATTTCATGTCCAAAATACTTATGCTTCTCTCCATCACATTTATCAGTAGTACTTAGATAAAAGAGTGAAAGAATCCTCCTGGCGTGTAGCTCCTTTCATTCTGATTTAATATTCCAATCTCGTATTTCACGCATCCCTGTCACCTTATGAGGCCACTTTGAGTTTCGCAGAGGNATCTCGTATTTCACGCATCCCTGTCACCTTATGAGGCCACTTTGAGTTTCGCAGAGGGTGCATTGTGAATGTGCGCTGGGGGTGGTGGAGTGAACCCCTCGGAATCGGGGTCTTTTTGCTCTCGCGAATTAATAGCTTCGGAGAGACATTGAAGGAATCTCGTGTTATAATGAAAACAAATGACGAATCCTCATTTATCCACATCACGGGCACAATTCCCCCCGGAGTATTATCACGGCAAGGCTGGATTTGTGCCTATCCGAGCAATAATTTCAAGCTGGTCTTGGCTTCAAGCCTCCTAGCCCACCCTTCCACTTGGACGATTGCAAGACCTTGTTCAAGCCAAAGAAGATGAACATTCTCCTCTTATTGCGGTCAAGTAGGGGCATTTATTACATTTCAGCGTTATGGATCTTGTCCGCTTCCTCCCCCCGGAGTATTATCATGGCAAGGCTGGATTTGTGCCTATCCGAGCAATAATTTCAAGCTGGTCTTGGCTTTAAGCCTCCTAGCCCACCCTTCCACTTGGACAATTGCAAGACCTTGTTCAAGCCAAAGAAGATGAACATTCTCCTCTTATTGCGGTCAAGTAGGGGCATTTATTACATTTCAGCGTTATGGATCTTGTCCGCTTCCTCTTGGTTGAGATAACTGCCTGGAGAAGTGGACCCCTTCCCAGCTTCTCTAGAAGGGGTCAACTTATTCCAAGCCTTGTGTTTCTCTTCACCCCGTTCTATGGTCGTACATACGGGCATTTGTAACTCTGACTGCACAGGCCGTTCGGGGGTGTTAAACGAATTTACTTTGGGTTTGGTAGTATTCTTATCGCCGAATTCATTCTCCACGTTCGTATGCTCATAGCTTCCTTCCTTTTCACATTTATAATGGGTAAGCGAAAACGAGAGAGTTTGCTCTACCATTGTTAGACGTGCCTAATGCTATTGAAGAAGTCGAAGGAACAGTACTGGGCAAAACTGAAGTTCCGATCCTGTTGTGAAGGACTGACAGTCAGCTCATTCATTTCCTGTGATTTTAATGTTTAATTCATAAAAATGTTGAAATCTATCCCTGGAGAAAATAGTTACGAGAGATGGAGTGCTTAGTTCCTATTGTGTTCAGTATATACTTTGCCAGACCGAATTCAATCGGGTGTCGGGACGAAGAGGTGACGTCACCATGGCTCAAGTTAACACCCGAAATCAGAGGCAATTTCCTCTCCTTGTTGTTGAATTGAAACAGGATATTTGATACTTTTTCAATCGGGTAATGGCGAACTTGGGTCTTGTAGCTGAAACTCTTGGTTTTCGAGTGAGATATGGGATAAAGTCATGTGTGGTTCTCTTGAACATTACCTGATGTACTTCCATTTCGGCAAATTTTTTTTACCGATTTTTAGAACTTCGCATATAAAGGGTTCTTGAACCCACACACGAAAAGGTTCTCGAAATCCGTGCGTCTCGTAACCTCTGCTTACATGTATGCAGTCCCATTAATGAAATGCACCACTACGAGCTTCCTCCTGCTTCTCATTCAAGACAGGGCGAACTTTCCCCTTATTTTCCGGTTCCCTTGTTACCAGTCACAGTCAAGCAGTCAAGCCATAAGCCGTCTTTGCTGTCCCTGGTCAATTTGCTGACAGGGCCGGAACTCTCCAACAGTAGCTTGTTTCAACGACTTGACTTTCTCCAGGCCATGTCCTCATTTACTCAATGACTGTTTTCCCCTCAACGTTGCGCTCCTCTCCTTACGTGAACAATTTTTCTGGAACTTGTCACCGAAATAGGCTTGAGCAAGCTTCCTGTCTCCTCTGTCCATTTCCAGACAAGAACTGCATCCATCAGCTGATTTTCCAACACCTATAATTACTTGCCCACAGTCGGTTCGATTCCTCCACCCCCTCCACCCACGCGACTGCTTTCTCTCTCCTCTGGAACTCGTGAGTAGTGTTCATGCATACAACTTTTTGGCCAATTTCCATAGTGCTTTTGCATGTCATCCGATGCTGGAACTATTTTATCAACTTGTGCATCAGTGCCACGAAACACACGTCAGGCAGAGGCAATTCATTCTCCTCCCAGCCGTACTTTTCAGCCTTCCATTTAACAGTTTCCTGGTCTCGTGCAACTTCTCCTCTGAGACGAGGAGCAAGACACGGTCTTCCTCACAGAGCCCCGCTACAGAAATCCTTTGAACATGTTATAATTTCCATTTGCCTACCATTTCTTCCAGCACCAATGTTTGTCTCATGCGGAAGTTAAAAGACCCTTCATTGCCGGACCTGCCGAGAAAAGTACTCTTGAACGTCATCCCGGTAGGCAGAACTCACCTCCCAGACCCAGGTTCTGGGTAGTGTCCGCATCTCTTTGAGAAAACTCCCATCTTTTAGATCGTATTAGTCTGCGAAGCGTAAGAAAACTTTGACTATTTCCTTGACGACAATCTATAAATTTCTCTCTAAGTGCAACAGATCCGTGGTTACTGCTTTCTCCCTATGATCCTGCGATTGCAACCACTGCACCCGCAGCTTTACAAGCCGTGAGCCGGTGTTGACTCAGTTTACCGGTTCGCTCAAAGACACGCGACAGAGAGGAGGGAGGGAGACATTCGCAGGAGCTCATGTTTAAAGCCGGAGAAAGCCGACTCGGGAGTCGACTAGAGCTTGAGCTGCGTAAGAAGAAAGTGATTGAAAGTGTATGTAGGAGAAATGATGATTGTATGTGGATTTTATATGGGGAAAGTTGTTGTAAGCTTTTTCTTTTAAGAGACGGAGAGAGAGAGATTCACGTAGTGCTTGTAGCAGAGGAGCAAACGACTGGGGTTCACCACACTTCTTTTTTATTTCCCCCGTCATCCGTCGGCCGGGAAGCAAGCAATCAAGAGGGGAGTAAAAGCGGGTATTTCGCCCTGCCGTTATACATGTCCGAGAGACATAACTCTTGGCTGAGTGAGTGCATACACGGGGGTGTTTTACTTCCAAGGCTCGTAGTCCCTGAGTTCATTTGATTAGTGTGTTGAAAACTTGCTGTGCTTTTCTGCTTTTTGTCCGCCAACCTCCATGCATGCTTGTACATACGAGTTTAACGTCTTCGCAACTCTGACTTGGCTCAGACGTGAGGCCATAAAGGACGAAGCAAGGCACAACGTGCAGTGTAAGTAGGCAGTTCAGAGATTCTCGGATGGTTTCCGGCCTGGCATTGAATTTCGGCGAGAAATTCAACTGTTCCAGAGAAATAGTGCAGTAAATTCAATTTAGGAAAATTAAATCATTTTTCTCATCTTCTTCCAGACATGTCTTGCATACGCATCTCTCGCAACTTTTCATTTTCGAGCCCAATACCAAGCCCGTGGCTAAGATGCCTTTGGCCTGGTGCGTCTACGCAATATTGCGTAACAGTCTCGTAAATTCACAGCATGAGAACTGCAAATGTCCAGTTATGTGATAGGAGAGCAAGTCTGTCTACCGGAGTAGTTTAATTTCGTCTTGTTTCAGACGAGGAAGTGAAAATACTTTCTTCAAGGTCCAAAGAAAAGCCACCAGCTACAAAGCATCAAAGGCTCCTTGCCATTCAACATCATTTAGGAATTTTGTGACATTGTTGTCGGGTGGTAAAGAGGAGATGCTTTTCAGTTTCATCAAAACAACCTTTGTTCCTGTCTCTCCGGTTGGTTGTGTAGCCAAAGAGAAGTTGAAAGTCTTTGAAATGGTTGTTTTCACCGAGCTTGTTTCTTTTCCAAGTAGTTTCGTCCCTGTTTAACGGGTAGTTATTTCCTACCATTGCCAAGTTGGTTTTGCGACAGCTCAAAATTCTTGCCTGACTGAAGTCTTCAGATGGAACCAAGGATACCATTAGGCATTAGACTGCATTCTCTCGCTGCATATTTCCCAGCTTAGAAGCTTCTGTGGCCTAGAATCAGATGCTCAGACCAGGAGGCAATTTCAACTTTGAGTTCATCTCGTTCTGGTGAAAATTACGCCGCACATTTACAATGTGCTTCCTCTTAAATGTAGATTGAAGTCCGTTGTCTCGGTAGGAATCTTGAGAAAGCGTGCTTTTTCCTCCGGGTCTCTTGCCACGTCTTTGTTCGACGGGTGAGGGCTAACGGGCTGCCATTCCTGTTTTAATTTTGGTCCAAATCCTGTTGATGAAATTCCACTCCGTGATGATAGTTCCATTAAGGCTGCGAGTTGTTTTTCCCAATTTCATGCCAGCCATTTTTCAAGCTCTTGTCAAATTTTCCATCTGGGCTCTCCGCCTCCGCCTCATCATTGGCCCCATCATCTTCCTCCTGACAGGGGACAAAATTTCCCACAAACTTTCTCCAATCAATATCAACTTTCACTGTTATTCCCGTCTGGGCAATTCCCTCTTGTATCTCACCCTGTCTTGCAAAGCCGTCAGCACAGCCTCCATACTGTTCTCTGTGTATGTACATACAACTTAATGTTGGAGCACCAGGACTTGTATCTGATGTAAGTATTGTTGTTATGGAGGAGCTAAAGTGTTATGCATTTGTATGTGTCGCCTGGCAACATAATCCGGGTGTGGAAACTTTCCCCGCTTTCTCTCAAACTTTCTCCGATTCCCAAGGCAGAACGGTCTCGTGTCTCGTTCGCTTCAAGGAGTCTGCATCTGCTTCTAGGTACGGCATATCTGCTTTGTTCCACCCAATTGGTTTCGATGGTCCAAGTATTGCACAAGTAACTTGAGACGTGTGCGCTAGACAGGAGACAAGGAGTGAGGCAGAGAGAGAGAGAGAAAGCAGAAATTGCATCCATTTATCTCATACATCCAAAACAATACGCTAAGTTGAATAACTTAGCCTTGAATTCAGTTTAATCTGATCGGTGCATTCAAACGGAGTTGTGTCCCAAGTTTCTAGTGTCTCTGTCTTGGAAGTTCAAACTTGTGTGTGAACTCGTCCGCTTCTAGGATTCATTCTCTTTTGGAAGAGAAAGGGGAGATGGAGGATGACACGAGTCGTGAGACGAGAGACCCTCATATTAAAATTGATACCGTGGAGTTTACCGATGCAATGAGGAGAATGCATCCTTGGAGTGGAATCGAGCAAAAATTGATACCATTTACATAATTTTAGTGCACTTACTCTCATGAAATTTTCAAATCATGGTGTCAAAATGCACCCAATGTTTTCCATATGCTTCAAGCGTTCCCTGCAAGGACACCCACTCACGAAACCGATTGTACCACAAATTAGAGTTCGTACATCTTGTCGTTGTTGCTTTCTGGCAATTAAATCCTTTCCTTTAATGCAAAACTCATTGAGTCAAAGTCCAGGCTTGGCAATGTAAGCAATGAAGTAGCTGTAAAATACAGCTGTGTCAGAGACGAAACAGTATGATATACGAGGCATAACTGCTGCTCCTACGTGTTCATATCCACCCAACAAGATACTACGAGGGCGCATTGAAAAGTTAGGTAAATCGCAACCTTCCCAGTAACACACATCTACGATTTATGGCTCATTCGAAAGAGCAACTCTTCATTAGCTGTTGTTCAAAAATTTAGCAGTCTCCAACTGCTGGATGTGCTTCTGGAAGCAAACAGCTGGAACCCCTTATTTTCCGCATTTGAATTCCCATTCGGTCTTGTATTGACGACCGCTAAGCCATTTCTGGTGGTCGGGGAATGGAATAAAACCACCGATAGTCGAGCCTGGTACCCAGGTTCGATTCTGGAAAAGCTCAAACCAAAGTTCTGAAAATTTGGTCCGGTGAGCTCATTAAACCGCACAGACGCATGGTCCACATTTGTAGGAATTTCACCAAATTTCCTCTCGCCCTCAAAATTTTTAATATTCAATTATGAATTCTATCTTTTGAGGTGCTAATCATGTTAGGGACCTCAATAAGCATCTGCGGACGTTTGCCCGATTCATTTTTTTAAATTTTGGACCATTTCTGGACAGTTCAGCTGCAATGTCTCTCCAAGGTAGATAAATAATCAATCCCCCTCCCGCCCCGCCCCCAAAATTTGAGATAACCACTTGTAAATGATGTGGATGACAGGATCATATGTCCCAAACATTCCGGCCAAGCAGTTTTGAATTCCGGCCATGGAATAATTTTTTAAGGTACATTAAGTGAGTTAACCTCTGCTCTCACTCTCCCCCATTTCCGTGCTCCCAGTACACTTTTCGTTGTCGCCTCCTCGACTTACAATTTTCTAAAATTTGTCGCGCCCACAATTTTTGCCACAGCAAGCTAATTTTTTGCCTTTGAAGCATTGAAAAGTTGCTCTTTCGAATGAGCTATTGATCTCTAGTTTGCGTTGCCAGGAAGGTTGTCATTTACCGGACTTTTCAATGCGCCCTCGTAGAATCCTCGGCTTCGCTTCCGGCATCCAGGGGTTTCTCTCATCAGTCATGTGGATTCCTCCATTCCTTTTTAAAACGAGAGAAACCATTTAGTTTCACGCTTGTACATTTGAAAATAGGAAGAGGTTCTCGCGGAGTAGATAAACGAATGAACGTTCATTACTTTACACAATTACAAAATTATTTCCAATGACTTCCCTCCTTGCTAATTTGCATTTTTTCATTCTTCCCCAAGATGGAATGGCTCAAGGATGAGCAACCCTTGTCTCAAGAGTGTCTTACAGTCTCGTAACTATGCAGTGTCTTCCTTCCCAGTTGCTGGCTGAAGGGTGAGAAACGCAAAGAAATTGAAAAGATGCACTTCCTAACAAAGTAAAGGCTACGGAAGCATGCGATGACGATTACGAGATTTTGTCACTCCCTCAATGCCGGCATGACACTGGCCTAACAAGCTTAAATACCAGACATTACTAATCTTTTGAAAATGAGTTTAGGGCCTTGAAACGACAGTAGTATGTTGTATAGGAGGCATTTGCAAGTGCTAAAAAGTCCATATCTATCACATCATCTCTGGGGAGGCTAATGGCTCCCCAATAAAAGTTATGCATGTGTCGGGAAATTCCTTCGTTTTTATTTTCTTCTCTCACTCAGGGAATTTTTCACCCAGAGGATTCACACATAAGTGAGTTAACACCCGGTATGGCGGACCGAGTGGGTGCCTACGGTCTATGATGTGGTGAAAAAAGCGTTTTGTCGCTGTTGCTGTGAATTTCCATTTTGAAGTTTTGAAGAAGCTAAAAATCCAGTGTTTTTACACCCCTCAAGATATTCTCCTTCAGCTTTCAGTTTCTTTGCATTAATGCATGAAAAATGCTTTGGAAAATGCTGTTATGCCGGCATACATGTCAAATTCCAATATTAAAACCGGGGCTCTGGAGCTATTTTCCCGGGTTAGGAAAACAGAAACGTTATCAGGTCCTAGCCCTGGAGCGAGCTATTGTATCATGGAGAAAAAATTTTCACCCGGGGAAAATATCTTCTCCTTCGAAAGTCAGTCATGGCCCGCCTTCCAACGTTCCAACAGTGGGTTTTAAGTCACGCGTCATTTTCCTTGACAGGCTTCAGTTTTCAAATCCAATAGCTGTTCTTTGTTCAGACTCATTTCATGTCTACGTCTTGTAAAATGGGTGTAAACTTTTCCCAAATGGTATGTAAAAAGAAAGACCCAAAGAGTAAAGTATGCAAGAATGCAAGCCTGAAAACTTTTCATGGAATAATTTTCACCCTCAACAGCCTTCGCCCTTGTTGCAGGTGGGTGCACGTAGTCAATTTTCTTCGATGCAGTCGATTGAATGCACTTTGTCAGCCAAAACGTTTTAATCCACCCAGCTTTGGAGCCAGCCTTACCGCCTCCTGCTCCCCTCCACATCGTCTTGTGTCTTTTCTTATGTTAACAGGAATGCATTTTGAGTATCGGTGCTCTCTTTTTCTTGAAAAGATGCCTCTTCCTCTTGCATAACTGATTAGTTCCGCAAAGAGTTTTTCCGTGTAAGGCCATCAGCAACGCTGATGAAGCAGATGATACTGTGCAACCCATTGCATGTGCACAATTGCATTTTCTCAGCCTTTGTGTTCCTTGTTCCTTTCTTCGCATTCCAGCTCGGAATTCGTTAAAAAGTTTCAGCCTTAGAGCGATCAGAGACCATGACTTTTACACAGTGAAGTGGCTACCCGAGTCCATTAAAACCCAAGCCAGGCTGTCGTCTCTGTTGCATTAATGCAGCAATCTCAAAGTTTCATTTCCACGAGACTGCGGCAGTAATTATTGGAAAATGCCACAGGAATTAAGAAATGCACCGGAAGGTCACTAATGTCGGAGACACCCTCCCCGCT
>VRMD01003908.1:0-10051 GCA_009872375.1 Sminthurides bifidus | reverse complement strand
TGAGCATTCCAAAGTTTGGCTTCCCCAAAATCACAGGAATAAGACCTCGCCAAGTCTATAAATGTACAAGTTGGCCACATCTTCGGATGATGGCTGCCAAAACAGCCGCAGTTAACTTTTCTATACCCAGATATTCCATGCGACAATACTTCATCCAGCGTTCTTGCAACAATGCAAATGCGACCCCTACTACATGTACTAGTGCATTACCAATGCGAGCTAGGAAAAAGTTCGAGGAATAAAATTTTTTGCTGGAACTAGAATTAAGTGAAATGAATCAAGTGCATTGATTTTGAGGCAGAACCTGAGGCACATATTAAAGGAGAAAAATGTCAAAATCAGCAATGACAAATAAGGCTATACGGAATTATCACACCGCCACAATTTGGCCTATGAAAAAAGACCAAACTAGCCCAACTTTGATGATAACAACAAGATCGAGCACCAGTACTACCAGATTTGGATTTCCAAATTTTTAAAAATAAACAGAAAGAAAAATCAAAACGAAACCCGCATGAACAGGATATCGTTAAGGATTCTTGAGCTTTGCGGGAACAATTAGAAAAATGTTGGGTGGGTGCTATCGGAGCCATGCAAAACCCGCTGAGAAAAGTCTTTGTTTAAGATATATTTTCAAAAGTGTCTATGAAAGTGTTCAATTCTAAAGCAGATGCCTAATCATTTGGATACCTAAGGAAGAATCGGACAAGGTTCGTTTGAGTTTTGTCAGTATAAACATACCACGCAATACCGGAACAATTTTGAAGTGTTTTTGGGAATTAGGCGCTTAGAATTTTAGTCTGTACTTTTTTGCAGAAGGAGAAGTGAGAAAATGGTCTACGATCATCTGACTGCTGCCGGTTATGACAATCGCGATCGCGACGTGCTGTGGAATCCTTCGAGCATGCATGTTCGGGCGCCGATGAGGAAAACAAATTGTATAAGAATATAAAGCCGAATTTCTTTCGCCGAGTACGGTATGTATCTTGCCGAAGTAAAGGCTATTCCTAAGAATTGGATTCGGTAAAATATGGGAGCAAAGTTGCGATATATCTGAATGGCGTTCACGAGGGTTCATCACCGACGTTTTTTTGGAGGGAGGAGCGTGACTCCAGTAATTCGTGAAATTTTGTACCCACCGCCAGGCGCTTTCACCGTTTGTTAGCTGGCGATTATATAAAATTACGTCGTTGTACATACATGTTGTCCAAATCGCCCCAATCGTTCCTCTTAGCTTATGTGAACTGACAAGCTAAGAGAAACGATTATGGAGTGACTGGGTTCGAATTGGCGCAAGTTTTCAACGCAAAGCCTATTCAATCGCCGATCACGGAGAACGCATCCATCTCCAGCCTGCTGCTGTGCCCCTGCTATCGAATTTCGAAAAAAAAGTTAGGTGAGACAATTGGTGACAAAATCTGGACTCAATAGTCTGGGCCCTTAAGATATTCTATTACGAGTCTGATGGGCGACAAACCCGCTTACTCACCGTTGAAGTTCTATACTACAACTAAAAATTATATTTGATTTCGCAGATTCCTTCCCATTTTTAGATGTGGAAGTTTGCGAAGAACAGTCCCTCTGACGTATTATGTAGCCATGGTGGATACGGAAAAGTGAATTCCTGAACTCGGATACTAAAGTAGATCGGCTCTCAACAATGGCAATGAAAATGACAAAATTTGAAGCTTTCTCAAGGAGATTTGTTGGATCGACCCAACTACACTTTCGGTGAGTTCAAATGCATTATGAATTGTAAATTTTTCACTAAAAAATGTAACATGACTACAGATAATAAAATGACTAAAGATACGTCTTTTCACATCCATGATGAGTGGTAACACCAAGAAAATGGGTAGAAACACCATTACAGACATAAAACTCGTTACGAAGCCAAGCTTTTAAATCTGTCACCACAGTTATACCACTGGCATTGTTACCATCAGCTTCAACCTTCTGGTATTGTTACATTTTCTGGTTCAATAATAATGTTACCCTCCTCAGGTTCCTAGTGGGATGCCATGTGCAATTTCAGGGTAGCAATGGATGGCACGTAAAACTTACACTCGCGACAAATTCGACGATTCAGGTGTTTTTGCACAATGGATAGTACTGATCGTACGGCATAAACTCATCTGCGAAACTACTCAAGCAAAGCCTTGTCGACAAATCAAAGAAGTGGCCATTGGGAGAATTGAGGTCAACACGCGAAATTCCTTGATGATCATGTCGGTAAAAGAATAGAAGCTGGCAAGAATCCTGATGGTAAGTATTTTTTGAGCTCAGTTTTCATGGGCTTACAGCAAGTCAAAATTTCACATTTAACAATTTGTAGCAAATATTGACTTTCTTGAGTGTGAACTTTTAACCACTTAGCCACATGGTGAGCAATAGTGGCTGAGTAAATTTCGGCGTTTTCACCCGCGTTTGCGGGGTTTCCGCCCCGCAATAATTTTAATGTATGTATTTTAATAATAACAGAAATCATTAATCATGAATAACAGTTGTAGATTGAGCTGCATTATAAAGAACAGTCGCATTACTATTAACAACCGCACCGATCACGAGATTTCCAGTCGTACGGACAAGAGTCTAACAACACTAACTACATGCGTTCGGGTCTATAAGTAACACTTCACAAATGGCAGTAGGGTATTACGAAATTCATTCGTTCGGGTCATTACAAGGACTACCCGAACGATATTTTGAGATACCTATTATGTGTTAAGTTTACCTATAAGGACCGCTCGGGTCATGGTTGGGACCACCCGAACGATATTTTGAGATACCTATTACCTATTAAGTTTACCTATAAGGACCGTTCGGGTCATGGTTGGGACCACCCGACTGGTAACTTCCGCGTTCGGGTGTATGTTTAAGGACACCCGAATGACAGTGCAAGCATTCGGGTCATGGGTAAATTGACCCGAACAAAAGTTCGGTTACATCTTGCCAGCGTTAGATTATTCGGGTTTGCTTTGGGGTGAAAACCAGGCGACCCGAACGCCGTTCGGGTCATGTTCAAGTTATCCGAGCGAAATTCGGGTCGGGCTCAATTGTAATTACTTGGTCAGTTAGTTCTTATAGGATAAGATTCGGGTGCCACGGCCTTCTTTATGGAGCGTTCGGGTATTCTGAATGTTTACGTTCGGGTGTTCGGGAAACTTGAAGGTCCCCCAAGTTAATGGCCTTAGAGCTGAAATGGTAACCATTTTTCCCATGCCAGCACAATCAAAAGCTATGGTGAAATCCCAAAGGCCGGCACATTCAAAGGCCTGGCCAATGTAATAGTACTACAGTAGGGAATTTAGGCTCCAAATCCAAACCTTCACGTACTGGAGAACAATAACTGCTCCCTTCCACCCTACCGCAAATTCACTCATTCTGCACTGTACAACATGATTTCAGTTAACTACAGCTGTTATCCACCTCTGCCTGTACCCTATGGAACAAATGTGCACTATGAGGTTCCCAGGGACAAACTACAAATACATTGTCATTAAAACTTACGGCATCCGCATCAAAGAGGCTTTCACTTTCACCAAAAGCTATGCTGTACAAGTCTTGGTCCTCGTCATCCGTTTTTTTCGCCATGTATTTCCTGAAGCCTTCGAGCTGAGGATCGCCCAATATTACGAATTCGCCCACAGGAATTTTAATCGAGGAATCGAACACTGTGGCTCGTACACGAGGGTCCATTTTCGAGACGGATGATTTACGGAGCACATTTTTTCGGTAGTCTTCGTCAAGGTACAGGATCGGCATCCACTGGCTCGCGGTCCTGAATCAAACATCAAGCACCACAACCGTGAAATTAGGCACCGGCACCAGCATGATTCATGTTAACACAGAGATTTTGCGACTACTCCTCTCTCTTTCTATTGTTCCAGCATGTTTATTTCCCGTTGACAGACACACTAGCCACGGTTCCGTAACATCAGCCGGCTTGTACTTCGCATCATTTACCCAAAAAGCACCCGAGTTCATCCTTCCCGAACATAATTCTTTATGGCTAACAGTACGGACACGTGACAACATTCATCCAGCATCACATACTGCTTATCTGATTAAAGCCTGTGCAAGTATCACGAATGATACTGAGCTCTCTCAAAAATTAGATTACAAAGCGAGTTCAAAAAATATCAGGAAGGTGAAAATATGACGGTTGGAAAAAAAATCCAATATTTTCCTTCAACCTCCGTTACACCTGACATATCCACCTAATGAAAAATAGGACCACGACTTATGGTTCCTGAGCACGAAAACAATATCGCAGAATCCTAATAGAAACCACAATGCCCTTAGACACATAGGGGACTTGCTGGTTCCAGGCTCCAGAATTCAAACCCGATACTCCAACCCAGCTTTCTGCATGTACACCAATTCCAGATGATCCTCTCTTAGTCGCATTTCATTTCTCGCTTCAGTGAAATCCTTGAAGGATGTTCATACCCGCTTAATGTATGTCAGTAATCTTCGAGCTTGCCCAGTGTATCACCGAAGATAAGCCAGCATTTTCTCCTTCTTTTGCTTTACGAAATCCGCATTAATTCCATACTGAAACATGTACAAGTGTATTTTTTTTGCAAAATACATTGCACAGAAGGGTGCAAAGTTGGCGAAGAGTCTGGACAGGTCTGTTACTGATACTGTACCGCAATAATGTATGGCGGCTATAGGGAACTGCTGTAAGGCTATACTAAGTTGCATAGAGGGTTAGCGCCATCGGGACTTTTGTGACCATCCTTGAAGTCTCAGCTGAAGCTAGCTGAAGCTTGTAGCGGCAAGACACATGAGATATGGGACGTAGTTTTATGGGATCAGATAGGTCGAGTGGGATTTGCTCGAGTTTCGGCCATATCTTTTTTCTATCGCCAATGTAGACATATGGGCCTGGGTGTAGACTGAGATAAAATGTGGACACTAAAGTCTGCTCGCTTCCAAAACCTTGTTCGATTTTCCATATCATTTCCCCATGTATGCACTGCAATCAGCTCATGGACCACGATCCAAGTCTCTCGGCCACCTAAACCAACGTTTATGATTCTTTCACTAAACCCAATAAGTTGTGAGTCTCATGGCTGCGTATTGAAAACTAGAAACTCATGACAGCCCTTCGGTTTTCTCCCACTTACCATAGTTCATTCTTACGCCGTGTCGCCTGTCTCTCTCCGTTATCGAGCTACCACATGCAGACAGAGGGAGTTCGCATTTTCGCATCACAAGCACTCCGGCAAACAAGTTGTACATACGGTTCGTGACGTGATGACCCTGAGCATTATTGGCCCAGCTTTCTCGCTTATTGAAAAAACTGCGAACATTCACTTCCGCCATTCTATATTTGCAACTTTCATTTCAATTCAATTCCGCCCTACATTTTTCTGTTTCATTTCAAATGTCCTTTTTGTACTCAGCAGGCAACCCACTCACGAAAAGCAACAACAAGGCAAACAAGCAAACAGAATCAACCTTTTTGATCAGAAAGTGAACCAGATCCTGTTTCCTCTCATTCATCCGTTTCCGTGGATATTTTCAATAAATTTTTCAATTCAAAAGCACATATAATATCAGCCAAATATTCTGCATGCCACTCCAATTGACTCCGGCCCTTAAACCGCAGCACTCCCAATTACAAATCCATTTCATACACCTCCCACCCCGACTGTCAGTACAGTTCCGGTTGCTGTGTCAGCCGTAATATAAATTCTAAAGGGAATATTGTACATGACTTACTTCAAGCTCTTGCTAGTCAGCTCGCAAAGCGCTTTGTAATGCTGCTGTACTTGGAAGGCCACAAAGGAGCTGTCCACATCGCCTGCATGTTCCAAATGGGTCACAGACCCCTTGGGCATGACTACCTCCAGATCGCCCTCCTCGTAGTCAAATGAAGACTTGATTGGTTCCACGGCCTGGGAATACCACAGTGTCCAGTTTCCTTGAACGGTCCGTCCAATTTTTCGCAACAAAGCGCACAAAGGGGCAGTTAGGTACTGAAGCGTGTCTTCCACTTCGCTCTGTGTAAATCAACAGCAAACAAGATGGTTGCTCAGCCGTGAACTGACCATGGTAGTTGTCACTGTTCAATTTCATTCAAACGAGTGCCTTGCTTCAGCAAGGTTTTCAAACGACGGTCTAGGAATAAACTACCCCTGGGGAATTTTCACCAGAAGAAGCCATTGACAGTTTCCTTAACAGTCGCAGCGTTCTACAAGTCTAAATGAAAGGGAGCCACTGATGTTTAACTGCTATCTGATGAAAATTTCCCAAAATCAAGACAGTGTGGTGATGTTGATTGGTTGTTATTTCAAGTGATGATTGACGGTAGCTATTCGTATGGTAAGAACGACTTTGATGAAAATTTCCCAAAATCAAGACAGCGTGGTGATGTTGATTGGTTGTTATTTCAAGTGATGATTGACGGTAGCTATTCGTATGGTAAGAACGACTAGAAATTAGAAATGTGCCTATCTCAATAGGCAAAATCCTCGTGTATGTTAATGTAAAGGATATAGACCCATCCAAAATTACGATGTTGAAAGAAATCTAAAAATTAAAATGCCTCTTTTGTTTGACGAGGTTGCTAAACAGTAACAGTAATTTCTAGTAACGAGAATGATAACTTTGAAAGCGCTTTTTCACTGTGTTAATGTAATGCGATATTGCAATGACTTCGAAAATTGCGTTTGAACAAATCAAAGGAATCTATTTAAAATGCCGTTTAAAATAACCCGTCTGAAATAGTACGTTTTTAGCATCATTATCGTTGAAAATAGCAAAGAACGTGAAAGATGTCTAATTCAAATTACATGCTCGAGAAAGAACGTAAGGTGATTGACCGTGTAATGCCCCGATGCCATGATCAGTATCACAAAGCATAAGCGAATTTCCCACCTCTTTTAAATTTGTACCATCAACGACAACCATTGACAATCATCATAATAGACAAAGTGAAACTAATGATTTTCACTTCACGTCCCATCATAATTTGTGTAGATTGATGTAAATATATGTGTGCAGTGAGGGAAGAGAATTAGAAAATGATCAAATCGATACGAATTTTCCAGCAATAATTGCCACTTACGAGGAGGATGATGAGCAAATCTTTGGGAATTAATTTCAGCATGGATTGAGCGGCTTTAGGAGAGAGTTCATACACGAGAACGCAGAGTCTGGTGGCCATCATTTGTATGGCATCATGGGGGCAATTTCCAAGGGCTGCGAGAGCACTACCCACAACGCCTTTGTTCACGAGGCGCTCCACTTGTCCCGGTTTATTTTTCAGTATAAAGCTGAAACATGGGAGAAATATCAATTTTGATCCTCGTTTTCAAAAGCCTCCTGGAGCATAATGAAGGGCCAAGCACGATTAATTCGCATAAGGGCAGCCATGCAGAATATTGCGCATTCCTCCTACTAACATAACCATTTACCCACTTTTCACATCCTCCACACTTAACTGTAATCACACATGCGACTTTTGAAATTGAACTGCCCGAGTGATTTCATTTCATTGCCATCATCGGGCTAGCTATCGTGGCCCGCAGTTTAACATTGTCTAACGACATGTCTGTCAGTGTCACACCTGAGGACAAATGTGGCGCCGTACTGAAGCCTCGTGGCGGAATTGGTAGCCTGCGGATTTACTTTCGCAGAAGGTTCGGAAATATCAGGTGCTTCGGATTTATGTTCTTGACTCAGGGCTGTTTCAGATTTGTTGATGGACACAGAGCCTTCGCTCTCATCCTCCCCCTCCTCCTCCTCGGGATCAGGACTGTCGTAAGCAAGTTGGCTCTCGCTTGGATTTGTCAAAGTGGATGTCGTCACGACTGCAAGATTTATACACCATCAAAGAATATTCTGCAGGAAGCAAAGCTGCACCGCAGGCTATGGCTATGGCCACGCATCACCCAGACAAACTAGTGTCTGGATTCTCCAAAGCTATCAATTACTTTCACATGGACAAATGTGAAGACTGTGCATGAACACATGCTTACCACGATCTTGGTACTCGTCCAACGAGTGAGAGGGAAGGGCAGCCTCCATTAGGGCCGAAAGAAGGTCGTTCCCCACTCTTGTTTTAAGGATGCACAGGCATAGCTCTCCGACTGAAGGACAATAACAATAAATGCGTCGGTCACATAAAAAGTATACGTGCTAGTTCACAATCACCGTTACTATTACAGAACAAATTATAATTATAAATTACATGATTGATTGACTGAAAGCTTGGGTAGGTTCAATAACTACTTTCAATTTAATTTTACGATAATCGCACTCTGCAATGTTCAAAATTGCTAACCCCTAATAGCAATAAATGTTAATTTCGTGTCATTGCCCTGTGATAGCATAAACTCTGAAAACAAATAACGTTTAACCTTTCCGCCCACTACTGCACTCTTCCGCTTCAAAGAGCAGAGAAAGGATTGAATTCCTTCTTTTCAGCATGGAATATGCCGAATTCACTACATTAGTTAATAAAATTCACTGTTTCATGTCTGATCTTAATCCAAGTCAGTCAAGCAGCATCATAGGCAAATTGAAATACCACAGATAACACACTCCAAGCATCTAGAAGCTTTGCAACGTCATGTATTTTACTTCTCGTACTTTCTCTACTTTCACCGCCTTCCACTGTTCACAAGCCTTGTGCACGACTTGAGCGCCATCTATGGAAACTACCTTCTACCGAACCAAATCCACTCCCACGTTACAGCTTACAGCTCACTCACGCTCAGCTTGCAAAGGTTGTTCCTTCCAAGGTAATTTTATTTTCCAAAAGATAAACAAAGTATTAAAAATAATAATGGAACCGGAGTGGATAGTCACGATAATCCTTCTCAGAGCAGACTTTCCTCCAAAGAATGCACATGTAAAAAATCCCTTCAAAGGATTTAAGCTTTCAAAGTTTATGCAAATCCTGTGATAGGAATCATTAATGAACTGTTCTCTACATTCGGGGTTGTTTCAACGTCGTACTCACCGACAGTAGAGTATGTTTGTGGGTGTGTTCGTGTATACTTTTTACAAATTTTCGGTAATAACAAAAAGCGTTCTCTCTCTTTTCCTCGGCATTTGCTCACGCTCCCCTCCTCCAAACTTTCCCTCCATGCTTTTATTATAGGGATGCGCCTCGGAGAACAAAACAGGGTTATCATCAACTTCCCAGGTAAAACTAAAGCAGTGCATTAATATTCATAAACTTTTTGTACTTTCCCAGGGTTAAGTGTACGAAGCGTTCGGGAGTCTAAACATGGCTGGGACTTGGTCCAGTTTTCCACCGCATTCTAATTTCAACTTTCACTTCATTTACATGTCTAAATTCAAATTCGTCCAATTTCTCTCCTATAGTTAGCCGTTCAGGCAAATTGCGGAAAGCCTCAGAGCCTCCCAAACTAGAGTATATAAAAACACCAGTCGCTTTTTATTTTCATGCAATCATTTCGTCAATTCTCGGATTCAAAGATAAACTAGTCCCGAAACAATTCAGATTATAGCAATCAAGTGAAATTCATTGTTAGAATCTGCACAAGCTCCTAGTTTTTATCCCAGGTTTCGTACCACTCTCTCAAATACATACGGACTTAATTTACAATGGAATAGGTACACAAATAATTATGGTTGACTGAGCCGAGAGGCACTAAAACCGCCAGCGAAAGTAGTGCCTCAATCCTATTTACAATTCCTGCATCATCAACAATTTCCCAATCAGTCTGTTCAGCCGCAGTTGGAGATGCATGTGCGGTGAGATTGAATTTTCCTTGAAATAATTTTCAATTTCCGAGAAGGAATTAACCTGCTTCCCGCCTTCCAGAGTCTGGTCCGCGTTCGCTGATGAGCAGAGTCGTAAACCGTATTACGCAGAAAGTAACCGGGGGTGTCATTTTTGCCTCTTTGCGGCCTACATTTCAATGATACCCGGAGCCTAAATTATGCTCGGAGCAACTCTGTATTCCACAGACAGACACCGCCATGTGTATATACATGCATTATTTCTTTTGAAAAACTACCTCAGGGAGTACACGGACGAGAAATACATGCACATAATCAACGC
>VRMD01003907.1:0-10051 GCA_009872375.1 Sminthurides bifidus | reverse complement strand
CCCCCGCCTTGACTTCTCAGACCCATTAGTTTAATCTATTGCACTCTGCTCCAGGTCGGGGGTCTTTAATACACTCAGCGGAGCGAAGAAAGCCCCGAGTTATGGCTTTCTTCATCTGCGTTTTAAAATTTGTTCAAACCGAGGGCATGATGGCAAGATGCTGTTGAAGAAACGCATAGGACAGTTACATTTTCTTCGTACATAATTCGTAAGTTCGCCTTTTGAGCATATTGCCAAGGCCCATGAATCACGCGGATGCTACGAAAGGTCCCAAATTCCTGAATACCAAAACAAAACATATTTCAACGCTAAATTAACCTCTTAGCAGCCTCAGACAAAATATTTGTCTGCGGGGGTGAGTGAGAAGGGGTTCGAGTTACCTGGGATGATTAAGGAGTTGGTTTCCTATAATTACTTTTTCAAATATTTGGTCCTTCTGTTACTACAAGGTGAGGAAGACAATTTCGGTTTCCAGTTTTTAACCTGCAATTCTCAGTTACAATTTTAGGTCAAATGAGCCTCAGAAACGTGGTTAAGTCCCCTTTTCTTGAAACTCCATTCTCAGCTAAAATACTAAAATAATCTTTCAATTCACCTAACACCAGCCTTCCCTTTCATAATTCTAGAAGAAAGCCAATATAACCGACCGTTTTCATAAAGCTATTACCGACCTCAGCAGCGTCTGCATTATGCTAATTCCTTATTCATTGCAGCGCAGCTCGTCACAAGCCAACTTGTGCTGTTTGACAGGAAACGGGTTGCAACAAAGGAGACAGAGCGTCTATTGTACAGCGATTACGATCTTGTGGCACTACCACGAGTTACGATACAATCTTTTATCATTTTAAAACACCGGGCGACTTACAAAAGCGGAAGGCTTTTATTCCTGGAAACGCCAGTCCGTTATGTTATGCTCTATCACATCATATCAAGCCTCATAACAAAACCAAGTGGACAAATATTCAACCATGATGGATGTTCTACAAGGAACTCCGGATAATTGATGACTTGGAAATGAATATAATAGACTGAGAGCAAACGTCCTGCCTTCATCCGCGGTTGGTACACGGTACACCGAGGCCGCCTTGTGAAACATGCCTGTACGATGAAAGCTTAATGTTACTCAGCTACAGAACGTTCTTGAAACGTGTTCTCTCGGTCACCTCACACGGCATAGTATTTTTTAGCGACCACCGGTCGTTTCATCACAACCCGGGCCTCATCCATCAGTATCCGGCGATACCGGAGACAAACAGGCTCCGTAATGCAGGCAAGGACTGTAACATGGCCGTAGCCTGTAACCCATGTTTCATTCGTTCGAATTGCTATTTCGGGTACGTTTTACGTTCAGCTTTCAGATACAGAGCTTTGGAACAAAGCATTCTGGTGACTCAAGTGTAGCTAATCAACGGCGTGTTGGCGCTACATTTTATTAAAAGCAGGGGCTGCAGTTCCTGCAGCCTGCCTGCGGAGCCAATAATCGATCATAATATTAATAGGATACATTTGACGGATTATTTTAGAAACGCTTGAGCGACTTGGAAATGCTCGCTACACTATGCTGTAAGTAACCCTGGTCGGGTATCTCCATAGGCCCTTGCGGGGATCCGGGGAGGGTGGTGTTGTGTTTCGGGCTTGGGATTCCTGATTTCAAACACTTGGAGCTTTCACTCCTACGGTAATTCAGTTGGTTTTGTTCAGCCTGGACCCTGCGATTTTCAGGGCTCTCCATGCTGTAAATAACCCCGGTCGGGTATCTCCATAGGCCCTTGCGGGGATCCGGGGAGGGTGGTGTTGTCTTTCGGGCTTGGGATTCCTGATTTCAAACACTTGGAGCTTTCACTCTTACGGTAATTCAGTTGGCTTCGTTTGGCCTGGACCCTGCGATTTTCAAGGCTCAACATGTGGTTTGGTACACAGGATTTCCAGTCCGTCCTAGCCCGTATCACGGGACAAGTGCAAGTAGATTCGATGGGGTGTTTGTTGTACATGTGGCAGGGTTATTGAATCTAAACGATGATTGTTGATGTAATTTTGATATATTGGTGTTTCGGTGACTCTGACTCGACGACGGTGACGATGATGAAGAGTTTGACGCTGATCAGTGGGGCATTGGGGGAGGCTACGCGTTGGTGTGCATGTGCATTATGATTGTTGTATCTGTGTCAACATCATGTGTGTGCCAGGAGCGACCCCGCAGTACAGAGAACCCCTGGGAGGGGAATAATGTGAAGTTGACTTTGTCTTTGTATCAATCTCGGATTTGAATAAAGTCTTTGTTATCCTCTCATCCTGCTAGCCTATCAGAGTGGGTCGATTGCGATTGAGCGGGAAGGAAGCCTGTATTCAAGGCAGAGAAGCAAAAGCAAAAACTTATCGATACTTCGGCAGATTGAGCAGAAAGGAGGCCTGCATCCCAGACAGAGATGCAAATACTTGACTTCGCTACTATTGATTGCAAGCATTGATAGGAAGAGCAAGTTCAGAGAAATGGATAACAGGGGAAATCAAAAGCAAGTGAATCAATGAATCACATTTGAACTAATCAACAGTCCGAGCTCACCCAGGGGATGATAATTGAAAAATATCAAATGCAGCTATCAAATGAAGACGGACGCTGAAACGACTGTTAGGATGACTTGAGCCAGGGCCTGGTGCTCATAGATTTGAAAATGATGTTTGTTTTCTTTTCATCAGAAAATAATTAAGTTTATTTATTTATTCTGCAAAGTTACCCCCATGGCCGAGTCGGCTGCCGTGCCGCTGACTGGGTAAGTGACTGGGTCATAATCCAAGAATGATTTAGGGTTGGAAACCTCTTGAAATTCAACTGGGTCCTGTCATATGCACAGGGTAAACAAACAGGGGGTAAAACAATGAGAGGCTCACACCATCTCACACTCCCAGCTATAAGAATTAGCCTCTTGAGTCTACTTCACTGCCTTGTTTTATGAGCTGCTATTGAGCCTCCCTCACCCTCTTTTAGAGAGGACTACGTCACAGTTCTGGAGTATGAACTGGAGATATTGTTCTCCAGGACTCCAGGAGCAAAAGGCATATTGTGGAACTGTGTTGGACGAGGAGAATGAGAGATCTGCCCAGACCTCGTAAAAGATGAGGCCCTTGATTCACTGGGCCAATAAGTCAAGGAGGAGATGGTGGAAGACCGGTGATGGGAAAATGACAAGGGGGATGATGGATTATCCTCAGGCTGGGGCTGAGAGTGATCAATGTTTCCTCTGTTGCAGGTCAAACGGGTCGTGTCTTATAGCACTTCCATCGTTGGAGCTGAACAAAATCACAGATTTTCTACTAACTGCCTGATGATTAAATGAAGTGTGCTGCCTGGGTGGACTTTATATTAAGTCCGTGAGCTGGAACGAGAGAAGGAATCAACTCCTTCCCTTCCCAGTTAACTTCCCAGCTCGATTAGCCCTGGATCACCGGGTTGTACTACAGTCATGGCAGGATGTTCGACGTGCTTCCTTCATTTCTCCATTCTCTCCATTCCTGATGGCTGGTTGTAATTTCAGAATCCTGGATTGGCTCCACAGGGACACGGGACGAGTGCCCCGGAAACGGGATAATTTAGTTTTATGGCACACACTTCAAAGTTTGCCACCAAAGAGTTCAATAACTGTAAAGATGGATTGAGAATTGGAGATTTACCCATTTGGCCCTCACCCTTCCTTTACTTTGGGCTACATTGCAGACCTACGGTTAAAAGTGTACGCCACTCAATGTCATGGGCAGGGTTCGCAACACCGCACCGGTTAGCGGCAATGCCTCTTCCTGATTGCCATTTTGGGGGCGCATTAGATCCCTGGTTGGTTCGGAACGGAAATAGGAAATCGGGTAATAAGATTGTAAAAGTGATACGCTTCATGACTTGTGATTTAGGGAAAGAATCGCCTGGGAAAGACCAAAATCCATTCAAGAGGAGAGAGACACAGAGGAGAGAGATTCGTACTCGGCCAATTACTGAACAAATCCTAGGGAGAAAAAGGATGCGGCGGATGTTATAAAAGCTTCGAGGAGGAGAGAGAGAGAGACAGATGAAAAACATATCTGATTTTAACTCAAGCAAATAGCAATCTTTTAAAGGATTAAGGATGTAGCTAAAGACAGGCAAAACTTAACAAGAGGATGAAGAGGGACAGGCAAAGATTCACGGCTCAGGAGAGTAAGAATTGGAAAAGAGCATCGGATCTGTGCATAAGACACTACCACAGGGAAAAAGCACACAGAAAAGGATGAGGGTGAGAGAGAGAGGGAGACAACTTGAGATTTATTGAACATTGACTAAAGGGATGATGGCCAGTGTCAATTTCTCTAGACAAAGATAAGGGTTAATAGGATATTTCTGTCTAAGTTGCCAGATGATAAGCAAAGATTAAATGAATTCTAAATCATCTTTCAAATTTTCTCATCTTCTCGCCCTCCTGTATCCCACCCTTGGAGAATCAATACTCATGTGCCGGGCCACGAAACCCTATGGAGGGTTAAAGGCTCTTCTTGAACTTGGGCTCGGAAGGGCTGATAAGAAAATTATTTTACACTTGGGGCGGGCCTCTATTTCCGCCCAACTTGTTTGTTTTCCACATTCATATTCTATTTATTCCAGAACTGGAACTCTTCAAATAATCATAATCTGTAATGGACATATTAGAGCGTATTGTACACAATATTAAGGAGGAAGGAGTGGAGGCAGAGTAACGCGTAAAGGGTTCTCCAGCAGATGTGAATCTCATCATGGTTATCATGATCTGAGAACAGTTTCTCGAACCCACCCACATGTGAAGGGAAGACATGGAAGCATTAATTGTTGTCCACTGCTTAAAACAGTTTAAAGTAGTTTTGAGCTTTGCCTCTAAAATTTTCTACTTCGCATTTTCCGTGAAGGGTGATGAAGCACTTGAAGGCAAGCTTGATGAAGCTTTACAGTCTGGAAAGGGACCATTAGACGTAAATGTAGATGAATTCGCCAAACTATTTTTATTCTGAGCCATTGATTGTCGTTAAAGTTTTACCTGTAGAACTTCCGCAGCAAGTTCCTTGTGAGAAAAACAGCTCTGACTGCATTGCAGAGTTTGCATTTGCAAGGTGGAGCCATTTAAAGTTTTAACGCTTGCTACATTGCAACATTTGCTGATAAGCCACGCCTCGTGCTCATTCCTGGAAAAATCCGCAATTTAACTCCTATGTCTTCGACCAATGTGTTGATTATATTTGCAAGGTGGAGCCATTTAAAGTTTTAACGCTTGCTACATTGCAACATTTGCTGATAAGCCACGCCTCGTGCTCATTCCTGGAAAAATCCGCAATTTAACTCCTATGTCTCCGACCAACTGTTGATAAGGTGTTAAGAGGAATCCAATGTTTTTGGCCTTTAAGGTGATCCAGTCGATGTTCGTACTTCTCTTAGATTGTATTCAGACCGTGAAGCGTTTATAAAGCAAGTTCGATTGTGAGCTTCACTTTCGATTGAAAGGCAGAGGAGGTTTGACTATTTCATTGGATTGATAGTTTCAATTCCCACCAGTCAATACAAAAGTTAGAACAAGTCTGCAGAACCGTTGTATTTTTCTAGTTATTTATATTTGATTAACTAAGTTGACGCCCTCCTTTGCCTACCTCCTTCCCTCAGTAATGGTCAAAGTTGAGATGACTCAGCCTCAGCAGAAGCAACACTCCTTCACGTCTTTTTATGATGCTCCTTGTCACGTTGGAAGGTATGTCGTCAGCATATTTTGCATTTTGTCCGAATTCTCTCCGAATTTAGCTTTTAAACGTGCTAGTACTCTGTTCAGCCTGATCAAAGGTCATTCTTTCATTCTTGCTTTCTCCTTAGCAGACAGCACCGGCCTTATTTCTCCAGCTCACCTGGTCAGCTGTGTCAAGAACCTGTGTTATTGCAGGTACATATGGTGCTAAAGCAACTAAATAGTTATTTTTGCAAAAGGTTGCCAATCATCGGGAATTGACATGTGTTTTGAATCACCTTGTATTAGAACAGGGAGGGGTCATGGTTGGACATTTGAGTCAAATTCGAAGTTTCTTCTCGTTCAAATTCGTCCACGTGCTAGCAGCTTCATGACGTCTTTACCGATATTCTTTGGAAAGTTTTGCTCAAGTCTTCAACGATTTCGAGGTAGTTGTTTTTCTCAGCTTCGACCAGAGGACATTATTTCCGGAACCGGGTCTGACTACATGACCGATACGATGGCTCCAACAAAAAGCTTGGACTCGGTCTCAAACATGTACACTAGCAAGAGGGTACTTTCCCTTCTTCTCAGAGGAATTCGCACCGGGTCCTGGTGCAGGGCCCACCCCCTTTACTGGAATCAGGCCACAAGTAAATTTGAACAACGTCGAGATCTTATGAGTAAGCTCATTTGGGGCTTCAACGTGTGCATCAACTTTGTCCACTACGGTTGGATCGTGGCCCGAGCAGTGCAAACGAGCAACGATGAAAAGGCTGACATTCGAACGAAAATCGTCATGTTCTTCTATGCTGCTCTTTACACATTCCCTGCTTCTTTCCAAATATCCTTCATTTGGTTTGGAGGGGATGAAATGGCGGACACCGTCAACCAGTCCTTTAAGCTGTTCAAAGGTAGGAGATCAATTTCTTTAATCAGGTGCCTTTTTGCATATTCATTGAAAATGCAGGATTTTAACAGTCTTCCGACTGGTTACAGAATTCAGCGAGCATACACCGACAATTTTACCAAAACAAGGTGGACTGTTCGAAGTTCGGATTTCTGAAATCTTTTTACAATTCGCCTACAATTCTTTCATGTCCCTGCTCATCTGCCAGGTGGCCCTGAATTTGGGCAAGCCTTCGCTGGAAATTTTTGTGTCGTCCGTTTTTTGCGATCAATGTGATATTGGCCAATCACCCTTGCTGACATTGGCCTCGTGCGGTGTGACTGCTGCAGTTACTTACTTGTACATTGCGTCAGCTTACCTTGAACATATTTTGTTCCCTGCCCAATAGATTTTGCCATCAAGCGCTCATGGAAGCACTTTCTCAAAGGTCAGTTCTCTACCAAAGGGATTTCTTGAAGCTTGTATAAGCTAATCCGATTTCAGAATGTTTTTCGGTAATACTTCGAGTACTAGAACATTCTTTGACAATGTTTCGTCCTATGATTTACAGTAACCATCGAGGCCAACAAGCAACTTTACTCTATCAGCAGTTGCTGCTCAATAACGAGCAATACAACCGAGTTTTCGGCTCCTTCTTATTCCCAATCAGCGAACTCATTCTTGTTGCCATGTGCACGGCGGGGATTGTCGCTGCAGTCAGATTTCATACATTGGAAGGCTTGATAATGGCAGGTTTTGGGCTTTTGAGCTACGTCATCCTGCTTGCATTGTTACGAGGACTTTCCAATACTGACCGGAAGTGCGACAAAATCAAGCTTCGGTGGACACGTAACAGTATCGTGGAGCCTAGGACCATGAATTATTTGAGGCCGATTCGAGCAACAATAGGGTCTTACTGCTACGCAGATTCGGGGTTGATTCTAACGGCGACGGAAATCATCATTTCCAATGCAATTAATTTACTCTTAGTTACGTGAATGCCGTGCTGCTACGGCAATATGACTAGAATAGGTCATGATGGTCAAATTATTTGACCATGTCTTTATGAATTCGGGTCGATTTCTGGACCTTTGATGAATCCGGACCGATGTCCGGACCTCTCATTCTGCCATACCCTAATCGGTTGACCCGTCTTAGTCTACCGCTGTCCTTTTAACTACTTTCAATGGTTTATTTTAAGCAATTGATTGCCATTAAATTTTGACCTATAGAAGTTGAGAGTAATACAGTTCTCACTGCATTGCAGAGTTTGCATTTGCAATGCAATGGCACATGTTAAAGTTCTGTAGCTTTGCCACGCTGCTAATGTGCTGATAAGCCACGCCTGAAGCTCGTTGCTGGAAATTTTCCACAATTAAACGGCATGTCTCAGACCAACTGTTGATTGCAATTTAAAAGCAATCCGATGTTATATTTCGGCTCTTCTAATGACGTAATTCAATGTTCTTCCTTCACCATTGGAATTGACAACGCAGAGTGTTGATAACCAAAACTCATTCCTGGCTTTACTCTTAAAGTTGAAAGGCACTATGAGTGTTAGGAATTTCAATTCCTGGTAGTTAAAGTAGAAGCAAGAGAAATTCTGCAGAACCGTTAGTTTTCTCCAGTTATGCATATTTGATAACCTCAGTCGTAGATGACACCCTCCTTTACCTCCCTCTTCCATCAGGAGTGGTCAAAGTTGACATGGCTCAGCCTCAGCCATGAGCAATACGCCTTCAAGTCTTTTCACATAATACCTTACGACATTAGAGAGCGCAACCAACCCCTATTTGCTTGCTTGTCCCGATTCCTCTATGACATTTCAAGCCTTTTCACCACAATAATACGCTTTACTCCTTTCTATGTTTTCTCCCTTACTGATAACTCTTACTTGCCTTGTCTCGGAGCTAACACCACGGTAAATTACTCGGTCAGCTCTGTCAAACTCTTGTGCTGTTGCTAGGTGATAAAGTAAAAATAATCAGTTTTGCAAAAGGTTGCCAATCATCCGGAATTGACATGTGTATTAAACCGCCGACATTATAAGAAAAAGGAGGTGTCATCCGATGGAAATTCCACCTGAAAACGCGTATGAGCATCAATACTTTTTGGCATTTTTAAATGCACTCCTGTGGCTTCATGAACTGCGTACTTGTCGCGATTTGGTTACAGTTGAAGTTTTTTTGCAAGTCTACCACGACAAAGGGGTCGCGGATTTTTGCAAATTCGATCACAAGATGCAATTTCCTGTTAAAAAAATTTCGAAAAACTGGTTCTGAATATAAGGCGGAGGACACGATGGGTTCCTCAGAATGGAACAACTTGGATTCCTTCACGAACACGTATATGAGCAAAAGGGTACTTTTGCTGCTACTCAAAGGAGTACGAGCAGGGTCATGGTGCAGGGCCCATCCCCTTTACTGGAATCAGACCACAAGTAAATTCGAACAACGTCAAGGTCGTTTCAACAAGCTCATATGGGGCTTTAATGTGTGCTTAAACTTGCTTCACTACGCGTGGATCGTGACCCGGGCAGTGCAAACTAGCTTGGATGAAGAGGCGGACATTCGAACGAAAATTGTCATGTTTTTCTACGCTGCCCTGTATACATTTGCTGCTTCCTTCCAAATATCCTATATTTGGTTCGGAGGAGAGGAAATGGCGGACACGCTCAATCAGTCCTTTAAATTGTTCAGAGGTAGGTGACAGTTTTTTTTAATTTCAAAATTTTGAAAACATATGCGGAATTCATGGCTTTGACGAATTTCGCAGAGTTCAGCAAGCACACACCGACCATTTTACCAAAAAATCGCCCGCTATTCGAAGTTCGAGTTTCAGAAATCTTTTTAGAATTCAATTACGCCACCTTCATGTTTCTCCTCGTCTGTCAAATAGCACTGAATGTGGGTAAGCCTTCGCTGGAAATTTTCGTCTCATCCTTGTTTTTTGACGCATGGAAAAATGACCCATCACAATCGCTTGCTTTTGCGCTGACATTGGCCTCGTCGGGAGTAACTGCTGTGGTCACGTACCTGTACATTGCGTCAGCTTACTTGAACATCTTCTGCTCGACTCCGACGAGGTTTTTTCAACAAGCGATCATCGAAGCACTAGGTCAAAGGTTAGTTGCATATTCTATGCCTTACCATTAGCTTATTTCATAGTCCAAGTCATAGGTACGCCAAGTATCGGAGCAAGCGATGACGATTTCATTGCATTGTCATTTCCAGCAACCATCGAGGCCGTACCGCAACATACCTTTATCACCAGTTACTGCTCAACAACGAGCAATATAACCGGGTTTTCGGCTCTTTCATTCTCCCAATCAGCACCCTCATACTCATAGTCGTCGCTACGGCTGGAGCCGTTGCGGCCGTTAGATTTCACACCTTCGAAGGCTTGATAATGATCGGCTTCGGACTTTTGAGCTACGTTCTCCTGGCTGTCATTTTACGAG
>VRMD01003906.1:0-10051 GCA_009872375.1 Sminthurides bifidus | reverse complement strand
CGATAAAAACCAGGGACTTCCACACCTCTTGTATCCCCTACTATACAATCGGTCTTGCGATTCGCTTGCAAATTCGTAATGCACCATAAGTTGAAGCCCGAAACTTAAATGCCGTAACTCTGCTCCCAGAACAGGCTATTTAAGCAGTCACGGGATTTCCGTTACGGAATCAAAGCTTCGCAGTGTTAATGCACCAGTAGCTCTCGTGATTGCTGAGTTGATCCAGCGTTACTGCATTTCCGATACTCTGTGGTTTCGGATTCTCAACAATGGAATGAAAAAGTGCGAAGCATGATAGTTGCACGGAACTAGTATGCATTCCCGCAATGCCAAAAGTGTAGTAGGGGATATAATGAGTTGATCATTGATCCTCGAATTCAAAGCAGGAGCAGCTCAGATTTGATTTTGAAGCTAAATTCGAGGAATTTTTGCTCATATTTATATTTCTATTCCCCCTAATTGGCTCTCTGGTAATCAGGAAGTTTTCTAGCGAGAACAATGTATCTTCGACATCCAGCCAATTAGAATCTCTAGACAAATGTTTCTAGTCTACTGTTGTTCTGCGTACCCAATATGCGCTGCATTGCATTGAAGGATGCGTTCTTTCTGCGATGTACTCATGTATACCCTGCGTGGCGTTCAAAACGTTTAGCGCTCAAAGTTGAACTTAAGATGAAACATATGAATGATTCCATGCTCTTAATTTTTGACGGGTTCATCAACTGTTTTATTCATACTCTGGTTAAATAAGTTCACCATGACTTTGCCTTCCATCAATAACATGATAAATTCAACGTCACATTTGTTCTCCGCTGAAATATTGTTTTCTAAATTTACTCTTCAGCTTTAAAAGGAGATTGACGAATGCCCGGATACAGTTCTAAACAGCGCTAAAAGACCGCACATCTTCATCCCTAGCGCTTTTTCGGCAAAAACATCTCCGCCAGCATACAGCGCACACTTCCACCTCCGTTCACCTCAATGGTTTCCACGTTAACCTGAACAATTCGGTTGTATTTCCTCAATCGCTGAATCTGATCCCCGCGAAAAGACCCGTAGGCTTGCGAGCTGACTACGAGGATTTTATCCGTTCCAGTTCGGTTTTGTAACTGAAGAACATTTCCACAAAATCTTGTCATTTGGCTCATGTCGATCTCAACCACCTCTTTACCCGTCGAAGCTAGCGTCTCCAGTAGGTGTTCTCTCTCTGTTTCCATGGTAATCGCCTCGAGGCAAACGATTGCAAATCCATCGGCAACACTCATCATCACATTGGTGTGGTACACTGCACGTCCGAAGGTATCCTGGCCGTGGAATGTCACCGGCGTGTACTTCATCCGTGTGCAAAAATCCTTTAGTACCTCCGGATTCGTTCGTGGAGAAATGCATGCGTAGGCAACAGCATGTTGTCGATCAAGAACCATACTTCCGGTTCCTTCCAAGAACTGGTTCTCTTGCTCGTAGTGAGAGAAGTCTAATTTTTTCGGAAATGTGAAAATTGTCCGCAATGGCTTTCAGCACGCTCTCTTTTCGTTCCAACCGCCGGTTCACAGCGTACATCGGGTACAAGCACATTTTCCCATCCTCATGGAACGAGACCCAGTTGTTCGGGAAAATTGAGTCGGGGGTGTGAGGCTCAGGGCTGTCGTTAACGATCAGGGTGTCGATGCCATTAGACTTGAGGGTGTGAGCCAAGTTCTCAAACTCAGTCAATGCTTTCGACTGCGTATTCTCCTCAGAACTTTCGTCTCCAAGGAGCTGCTGGAAAACGTTTGTTAACGACGTTTCGTAGTTGTAACAAAACCGAGAGGGGCGGACCATCAAGACGGTGGATGCTGTGGCTGCTCCTGTTGTCATTTTCGAAAAATTGCGTAGATACGGCACCAAACGTAATGAAAACGTTTTCTATCGGTTTGACAGACGTTACTACACACTTAGGTTCCTGCTTTGGATCGCAACTTGCATGTACAGAATGGATTGATAGAATGTATAGTTTACAGCACCGAAGAGGTTGCCTGCTTGAAGCGGGGAAGAGGCTAAATGATGCCATCGCCATACATTTCGGATTATAGAGAGGAAACAAAGTTATAAAAGGCTAATCCCCAGTTCTGATTTTTTTTCATGCTTATAAGTTGAAATATGTCTTGTAAATAATTCATCGGAATTGGAATTGAAGCACTGTTGGATTTATTTGAACTTGCAGTTGTACCACTAGTCTAATTACTCAAGCATGTGAATTGAAACGTTTGCTGCGGATTAAAAACATGTGGCTCTGCTAAAATCTCAGTTTCGTTTTATAATCATCGCTCTTAGACAAGGAAGCTCATGTACTAGATCGGAAGTCAGATTCTTACATGCTTCATCAATTCTTCCATTTAATTGATCGAGGACTACGACTTGAAAATCCTTCCTTCTTAAAACCGTTGTGCTCATTGTGCCGAGTTTGAATTTTCTCAGTTGCAATTTTACTGCCAGCCAGTAGTTATTGTTATAGCGTAAAGCCAGAATGAAATAGAAGGGTTCCATATCTTTTGAAGCGGATTAATATGCATTTTTTTCGATTTTATCTACATACCTGAGACCTGAACTAATTCGGTGCAAAGACGCGCTGATACCAACGTATTTTACTAGGTAAACCACAACCTAAAACTGCATAATCGTACGGATGGTCCATCGAAATCAGTTTATTGCTTGCGTTCCTGTCGCGATAGCTTCGTAGCTCATGCACGAGCCTGCAAACCTGGAAAAGAAACACCAATAGTTCTTACTTTCTGGCAAACTTCATGAACGAAACCAGTGGGCTTCGAAAAAAGCTTGACTTACATTTGATGAAAGACCGCATACAAGATAGTCTGCCTCTGTAAGGAACAAAACATCCTTAACGATTTCATCCAGACCATCAATACGGCCCTTAACATATCTTTGCCCGATTATGTTCCATCTTGGAAGAGTGTAACTAAATTCATAAAATAATCCGATCCGGAAAATGAACTACTTGGAATCGGTTCATGCGAAAAGACTTTCCATCAAGTTTGAATCTGAAAGACTTACTTTTGCTGGAAGCTTTTTAGCACGCTAGCATCGTCCGATGCTATGTACAATGTCCGTGGCAACTCGCTTGAATTTTGAAAGAAAGTTTCTACCTTTTTAATGTACTCGTGGATTGTGTGATAGGAGTCCTTTGCTTCGGAAATCTTGTCGGTTCGTCGCACGTGAACACTGCATAGTTTTTTTGAACCGTATCATATGAAAGTATCGACGCCATGTCAGTACCATGTTATAGTGCTCAGAGATTAAACTTTAAAAAGCATGCAATTTAAACTTGAATAACGTTAAGTTACCCCACTATTGGTCGAGACACATTCGCTATTAGCTGGGATCGCCATATCTCATATTCATGGTTGAAATCGGGCTGCAATTTCATTGTGTAGTTCAAAAAAAATCCAACAAGCCACATAAAAGGCTGTGGGTGGCTATCGTTTAGCATCGATTTGACACTTATATCCATCGGAAGTCCGTTTTTCAGCGGGTACGAGGGTACTGAATGCTGCGGTCGCATATTTGAAGAAAGTTCTTTGTAACCTAGAAAGTAATTAATCATTACGACACACCATGATGATCATGATCATAAGACTGTAGAAATGCTTTTCGTACTCATCAGTGGACAACCACCTACGCGCCAGGTGACGTAGATTGTTTCATTTCCTGGAACACATTCCGAGCCTAAGGGACGAAATACGGTTTGCCAGGGATTTGTGTAGGGCCAATATCCACTTGCATCGTGTATCAGAGGGATTCCAAAGGTGTAAGACATAAAAAGGCACAGAGATCTGTGATGGAGCTGGCATCCCAGGCCACATCCTGAATGTAACAATCAAATAATTAGCATATTCTCTATTAAACGGGCTCTTACGTAGTTAAAATCCTGAATCGGCCGCAAGCAATTATTCTTACTGTCTGAGTGACCACAACTTAACGTGACTTTACATTCAGCATTTCGCTGAATTTGAGTTAAATTTTTGGTCAGAATGGTCGCGATTATTTCGAGTTTATCGATCTCCTGCATTTCAGTGACATTAATGTACCGCGTCGTTTTTACCCGCCGTTGTCCCTGAGACGAATGCGCTTGTTGCTGGTTCTCCCTATAATGTTTTTAAAAACGAAAAGTCCATGATACACTACTCGCCACAAGTAAAAATTGATTAGTTCATCTCCAATCAACTACAGACATCCTAACGTGACGTGTCATCAATACCTTGTATCAGAAATAAACTTCAGGTCCTTAAAAACAGAAGGTTGCGTGTAGAGCAAGGAAAGGAAACACCACACAACCATTACCACTGATAAAAAAAAGATAGTCTTGAAGGTACTCGAATTCCCCGGATAAACTTGGGTTATTCCGAACGTTTTCCTCTTCTTGGAGGTGGATTTGGGATTTTGAATTATAGTCACGTAATTATGTGTGTGAAACGAGAATGCTACAATTTGAAGTAAAAGTACAGGCTTAAAGTGCGTCAAGAAAACTGATTCTTTTGATTAGAGCTAGCAGGGCATCAAAGAGATAGCTTTGTTTCGCATTTAAGCAATACTTTATTCGAATAAAATAAGTTTTGTTCATTTAAAACCACTAACAGATGCGAGGCACACGTTCACCTCCACACCTGCGTGGCCACGTTTGGCAAACAGCACAAGTCTGCTAAACTGTCCTTGAGGAATTAAGCGTGCCATTTCCATGGTTTTAGGGCCATTTATTCATACACACTAGCTTGCATTTGTTCTTGTGAGCCGGAAAGCAACTAGCGATTATCAAGAACAGATAAAGTAATCTGCAACATTCTGAAACTTACCACAAACTCTTTTTCCGTGGCATAAACTCCTTTTTGTACAAGAATGATAATTAGGCTTCAAAGAACTTAGGTTGAATCGAAGAAGAGTTAGAATAATCGAAAACTAGATGGTTTAACTGATCGCCTTTTCAAGTTGAAATCCAGCCCTTGGCAGTTCAGATTTATGGCTTGCGCTACCTGTAATCTATGAAGTAATTTTGATAAGCCTCTGATGCAGACAGCCTAGTTGTAGTAGCATTCTCCGAACGATGAATTTTTCATTTCTTTATGGATATGAAGGAAAAAAGGTTCTTGGGCTTCAACCTTGTCAAGGTTAGCCAATAAGCATAAAGAGAAAGCACAGGGCAAAAACTTTTGGAAATCAGAGTGCAGAGCCGAATTTTTAAAATATCAATGGAAAAGTTTTAGCTTGGACTGCATTTATTTAAAATTATAGTTTTCACCACCCCTGGAGAACAGGCTGAACACAGAAATCGTCAATAACTATATTTTTTGTCGCAATTGAAATAGCTCATAGCTTCATCAATGCTCATCATTCTAATCAGTCCGGAGGCTCGTTCTTACAGTCTGAATGACCACAACTTAAGGTCACTTTGCATTTAGCATTCCGCTCTAGCTGGGTTATGTTATTGGTCAACAATGTCGCGATGCTTTGGAGTTTATCGACCTCTGGAGTTTTAGTGTTGCTATGGTAATCTGTTGTCGTCGTCGGCAATTCCCTCTGCAATGTAAGGTCTTGTAGTTGGTCTCTACGAAATAAAAATTGCAAAAGCGATAAATTTTTGTGATCCGATTTACGCAACCTAGAATTACTAATTGTTGAATACGCTGGACATGTAAGCGTTGCGTCATAAAAGTACCTTGTTCCTGAGATGAGCTTGTCCTTGACGCTGCGTTTGGTAACAGAAGGTTGCATGAAATTCAGTGTGATGAAATACCACATGACGGTTATTACTAATAAAACAAAGATTGTCTTGAAAATGCTGCAATTGTCCTGATGAACTTGGATTTTTTCGTCCATTTTTGGCTAAACCTAGAGACGAATTAGTAATCTTGACATGTGACGTTATTATGTGAGTGGAAATAAAATGCCACAACTGGATACAGAAGTGCAGGCTAATTGCTACGTGAGAACTGCCTCTTTTGATTAGAGCGAGCAGAACTTCAAATGGACAGCTTTGTTTCTCGCTAATTTAATTGTGTGAATTCGAATAACAGTTGGTTTGTGCTTCATCGTAACCGCTAGCAGATGCGAGGCACACTTTTATAACACACCTGCTTGGCAAAGTTTGGCAAATAGCACAAGTCTGTTAAACTGTCCGTGCTGGATTAATCTTGCCATTCTATGTTTTTGTGTTATGCCAGTTTGTTACTTTAAAATTTCCACAAGCTCGCATAACCTCATTTATAAAGAGTTGAAACGAATTACAGTTGGCGGCTAATTACCATAAGGTCTTGTTAGCTTCTGATTCTTATGTTATTCGGATCCGTGTAAATAAATGTAATCCAAATCAGTCAGGTGAAGCGAAAGCCGATACTTTGCTGAAAAATGTGAAGAGTTGTCAGGTGGTCCATTGCGACCATTTCCGGTTAGTAGCTAACAAGCTGATTTACCCTAACACGTCTCAAGCAAATTGCGGAGTTGGCAGTTTTATATACTGGTAATTAATAGTTCATTCGCATCGCTCTGATGAGTAAGGCGTGCCTTCCGGTCCTACTTGACTCTGTCTACGCTGCACAATTACAAAATCCTTTGTGTCATGAATATCAGCTTCTACTTATCTGTGTTCATATCATGTGCTTGCATCTTCCGCGTCAACTATACTAAAAACAATTCCACCCACCACAAAGTGGCGTATGACACGCTGATGCCATTCTGTCATAATTGTTGAAACATAACACCACTAGGCTATAAGAGCCTTATAGAATGACTCCGTCTTTGCTCTTTCCTTTTGCACATTTAAGTTTGTCCTGTCTCTACGCATGCGGCTAATCGCAATAATTAACCTTGGCAAACGTGACTTTTGACGGCCGGGCACAAACTCAAGACTAGCTGTGCAAAAAGTATTGCAAAAGATGCTGCTGCTTTCGCTGCAATCATAACATGTACTGCAACCTCATCAACCTTGTCGAGGTGCTAATACCAAGGTGTGTCTCATCTCAATGCCATGAGGCTCCATACAGTGTGAAACTGGATAAGATAGAGAGTGTTTACAAGCCTCATTAGAATTGTGCTGATATGGTTGTGGTTGTGGGCTAAACTGAGTTTAAAGATTCTACTACACACTCTCCTCTAGTCGCTCAATCCTCTCACCTCGTACCTTTTCCTGGCAGCATGATTCATTCTCATTTAGTCAGAGTATGAGTTCATTTCAGATTTGCATCCAAGTTCATGACACATGAAAGTTTCTTGAGTGAAAACCTCATTCCTTTGCGGAATCGCCATGGGTTGAAAAAGTGCTCTAGTTCGTCATTCAACCGGATACCTTTTTTCCAAAACAAGGCGATTTCAGTTTGCTCCTAAACGAAAATGTTAACGGAAATAAGCATCGTGTCGTTTATCTCCGGCCTCCTGCTAGGTAGCAGCGAAGCACTGGTCCCATCTGTGGTATCGACCTTCGTTAATCGCAATTCTAGCAATGCCCACCTCGTTGTTCACCGACTCACCGGCTTGGTCTACGTCGGTGCTACTAACAAAGTTTATCAGCTAAGTCCAGCTCTTGAAGTGATTGGAGTGAGAAGGCTGGGGCCTTACGAAGATTCCCTCAGGTGTAAAACATACTACGATCTGGAGAACCAGCAATGTGAGATCGGCGAAGATTCATTCGGTGGCAGGAGTCAGTTAACTGACAACTACAACAAGGTTTTGGTCATTGACTATGACCGGGATCAGTTGGTTGTATGTGGTAGTGTGTACCAGGGCGTGTGTTGGATTTTAAGTTTGAGTAACTTCACCAGTGCTAAACGAGACCCGGAACTTGTACCAAGGTTCATTGTTGCGAACGATGGGACTTCAAGTACCGTGGCCTTCATTGCGCCAGGGCCACCGTACCCGAACATTCACAAGGTAACACAGACTTCGTAAGCTGTATCGTGCTTGAAGTGGAATTAGTATCCTTCAGTAGCTGAAGCCAAGTCAATGGAATGTGACCTTCTGTCCCATTGAATGACCCTTGTACGATTCCAGGTCCTCAACGTTGCGGTCACATACACAGGAAATTCTCCATTCCGGTTCGAAGTCCCGGCGATCTCAAGCCGAAGGCTAACGGGTCACAAGGGGGAGATACTAGACATTGTGGCGGATGAAACGCCTGCCTTTGGGTCAAACAACGAGGCTGCGATATACTTTAGACACAACCAAGACTTTCGTGTGAAATACGTTTACGGGTTCTCTTCAAAAGGGTTTTCTTATTTCCTAGCCGTGCAGAAATCTGAAAAAAGCTCGAGAAAGTTCATGTCAAAAATAATTCGTGTGTGTCAAAAAGATTCCAACTACGACTCCTATGTTGAGATCCCGATCAGTTGTAAAGACAAAAGTGGCTCCAGACACTTTCCTATTGTGCAGTCAGCAGTGATTGGACGGGTGGGTCCTGAACTTGCAAAGGAACTGGAAGATTCTGTATTGGACGATGTGCTCTTTGCAACGTTTTCGGGAGCGCAAGCCGGTTCTTGGAATTCGAGCGGCGGAAGTGCCTTGTGCCTCTTTCCGATGCGGGACATAAGGAAAAAATTTGAGGAAAATATTCAAGAATGCTTTGCAGGAAGAGGCTACAGGGGGGCTGAGCACATTGAAGTGCAAAACTGGTGTCAACTTGATGTGAGCATTTAAGTTTAGTTCTTTTGTTATTAAAGTACTGGCTTGATACAGGAAATTGTATGCTGCAGCGATCCGGTTTGGTATGGAAAAACAGTTTTTGATCTTGCGCTATATTGCAGCCTTCAGTAGAAATTACCGAGGAGTATTGCGGGTCACCTGTGAACAGCCCCTTGGGAGGAACGTTTTCCATGGAGAAAGAGGCCTACAATGACCTTTGATGCCGTGCTAACTTCCATTGCAGTCACCGTTACTGGTGACTTCACAGTAGCCTTTTTGGGGACGAGGAGCGGGGCCGTTAAAAAAGTAAGGTTCTTGAAAATTCTTCCACCTGCGTTATTTCCATTCCTGACTTCTTTGTAAACTACTGCTTGCGTCCGATACAGGTTGTGTTAGAAAGCCTGGATGGTGGAACAGAGTACGAGTCCATTTCCATAGACAGCTCACGACCAATTCTACCTGATATGAAACTAGATCCGCCGAAAACACATCTGTACGTCATGACGAAAACAAAGGTACAGAAGCTCAAACTCCATGCGTCTTGCGAGCACAAGACTTCATGCAGCGAGTGCCTTCAAGATGGCGACCCGTTTTGTGCTTGGTGCCCTGCTTTGAACAAGTGAGTGACCGCAATTCAGTCACTAGATTACTATAGTAATCAATGTTCTAAATTTTCTAGGCTGATGGCCAATCCATCAGTATGCTTATTAAATACAGGCCAAACTTGTGCCGATAGGTAAGGACATTAAATGAATTAATTAACAGGTGCATGGAGAACGGTGCCCGGCATTCTTGCCCGAGATCCTACATACCTTCCGCCGAAAGTCCCAACTGGCTGTCGTACAAGACACAGGACTTTTGTCCCAATGAAATGGCACTCTGTCCTGACCTTGCCGAAACTTGCAGCAAGTGCCTCGCCTTGGACCCTAAGTACGAATGCGGTTGGTGTGGCGACAAGGGGAATTGTCTTCAGATCCGACACTGTGAAGCAGGCCACACGTGGATTAATGCCACGGAGAGGTGTGACACAACACCTTTTATTGAGTTTTTCCATCCAATGAGTGGACCTGTGGAAGGTGGCACCAACGTCACTATTAGCATACCAAATATTTATTCTTTTTTGACCACGTCCATGATCGTAAGTTCCGTGTTTCTACCTTTCCCATTGCCTCAGTTTGCATAATGTTTCTTAATTCACTCAAAAGGTAAGAAACTGATTCTGCTTGTCCACAGGGAGCATCCATGCAAATTACAATTGCAGGCTCGCCGTGTAAGAAAACTAGCAGTATTGGACGAACGTTTGCCAATCCAACGCCAGAAGAGAAGGTCACCTGCCGAATACCGAGAGGCCCCAAGGGCCAGATTGATATCTCAGCGGTGAGGACAGGTC
>VRMD01003905.1:0-10052 GCA_009872375.1 Sminthurides bifidus | reverse complement strand
GTGCAATGGTTTGCACCCAGGGATTTCCATAGTTTGGGAAAGCTAGTTGCAGTAACGATGTGCAGTAAATCTGTCAAGAATTTCTCTGCTTTCTCTATCTCGTATCCGGTTGGCCTCTGTTCGTTTCTATAACAACACCAAATTATTTTAGGATACATACGCCTACGGTGCTGAATCTTGAGGTTTTTGGCTGGCTACAAGGAGGCCAAACGGAACGTGACTTCATGCCTTTTTCCTAAAATTAGCAGAGTGAGGAAAGAAAAGAAGGTTTCATGTCCTTAAGGAAATTCGCTTTCTTTTACCAAGAAGATTAAGAAGAAAGAATGCCGGCAGAGCTAGGGAGCATCAGCTGCGCCATCTCCGCTGGTCAGTCAAGGCATACTTTTAACAAGTTGTTTTACCCTTGCGGTCCGAAATATTATCTAATATCTAAAACACGGCTTTGGTATAGACTTGTGGATAAGAATAACCTTCCTCTGCCTCTGGGTCTACAATTTGAATGTTGCTTGAGCTCTGAATTATATTGAGATTATGACCGTGATGTGGAGGAACAGAATTGGTATAACCTACTCGAGTTGGAAATCAGAACAGGAACAATCACCATAAGAAAATTTTACTAAGAGCTCCGGAGTTAACGAGGGACTTCACATTTGAAATGGCGTCTTGCACTGCTACAGTACAAATTCAGCCGTATATTTTAGGTGTCGACGTACCAATAGTGCGTCGTAGCCTGCGCTGAAACTTGCCCTTACGCTTGCTAAAACACGGACCACTCCATGGTTAAGTTTGTTTCACCAAAAAACGTTTTTCATTAACAATGGCATCCAAAATTTAGTTTTGCGCTGCTTGAAATGAAAATTACATATCGATCTACGAGTTTTAATGTACTACCTCTTGTTGGGAGAGTTTCCTTAATCGCTCACGTACCCTTGACAACGGACTCCTTGGCTCAACGCTGCATCCCTTGTCCCACTTCGCTGGCGCCTTAAAAGCTTCTAAAAGTGTACCTGCGACGGAGGCATCGTACCGGACCCGGATCATCAATGCTAACTTCCCTTCTGCAGCATTAGTAACGAGCAGTGTGACAGCTGCGACCACACAGCATTTCTCGATTGTAACCCAGTCACAAGACTGGTCTGTGGAACATGCAGATTTCAGCGACCAACCCGAGTTTGAATCAAATGTAGCTCCTAATTCAATTTGTACAACACAGGTCAAGTTAACTGTTAATTTACTATGCAATTCGCTAGTCAGAACCGAACGTACGTAAAATCAAAGCTTCTCGCATTGGCAATATCAAGTCAACTTTTTTAAATCAAACGGAAACCATTTTTTCACATCCACAAGTTTTAATCCTATAATGTGCAATTTCCCCCTTACAGTTGTTGCAAGGACTGAATTTTTAACAGTCAAGCACCAAAAGATACTGTCGCAAACTAATTTAAAGTCCAAAATTTTGAATATTTTCTTAATGGTGTAGCCCAAGTCCATGATCAGCAGGCCGAGCCGGCCAGCACCAAGATGGTTCAAATATGAGCTTTTTTTCACTGGCTCGGCGACGCCGCGTGTACTGAGGTAAGGGCGGTTTATAGGGTGGACACCAAGGCCGTACGGATGGTAGAACTACAGGATTATTAGGCAAATCTCGTCTCACCCTTTTCGTACGAATATTTGGCGATCTACCTCGAAGATACCTTAACATAAATTCAGTAATTCACAATTAAACTCCGGATTATGATAAACAGCTACCAAACAACCATCCGTTACAGACAGGTGAAAGATTTGCTTCGGGGACAACTTATCTCCCATACAGTAGGTGTCCTAAAGCTGGTTCCATCGTCGCTTTAACTCCATTTCTGTAGGAAAGATCAGAAGGAAAAGTCAGCAGCAGCACAAGCGTATGAATCTGGTTAGTACTTTTTTCTGTGGTAAAGGACTAACTACAGGTAACTAATCACTTGTACCAATAGCAATCATTCTATAGAAATATTTTTTGACTACTTTTGGTTGATGAAACCTGATTTATCAACATGGAAGAGGTTTGCTGGAAAAAACCTTCAGGTTTAGCTGCTACTGACAATCATGGTTAGTGTATGAATGTCAGAAATACACGGCATTTTACTTACGGATCGGCAACGAACTCCAGATCGACCAGATCGTTGCTTCGACCAGCCATCATCTCGTCATCGCTACAAAAAAAATTAATTGAACATGTATTTACTGAATCTGAAATTCCGTTTCACGATTTGGCCCAGGCCATTTCCGTCAACTCTTTGGAATAAAGTTCAGTCTCATACCCTGTCAGAGAAGATCTTCGCAAATAATCCCGTCGTCGTGGTCTCCGTCCGTGTCGCCTGTGCCTATCCTTATTCCTTCGTCTTCTTGTACGTGCCCTGTCCCTGCGTCTTGCTGATCGGCCTTTGTTCCTTCGTCTGGTGGTCCTACCTCTATGTACAGCAGCTAGCTGCCGCTTTACCATTTCGCCTATGTGTTCGTCCTTGGAAAAAATCGTCTTCCATGTATCTGTTTAAAGGATTTCCAAAATACGTCATGGTTTTGACTCCGAAGTGTTTGTTACCATGAAAATGAAAAACAAAAACCTAGCTAATTATTGTGTTTTTAGCTGAAGTCCGTATCTTTAGCTTACTTTGAACTTTTTCCAAGGTCCGAATACCGTGCTCGTAGCCGTCCAGGGGATTGGCGTCGATGCCGTCTGATAACAAGCACATGTGACTAGTTAGTGACTACTGAAATGGAACTGTTGATGATGTCTATCTTTATGCAATTTCAACTGTCTATAAGGTAGATTTATAAAATTGTAAGTTCATCAGAAACCAAAGGATCCTTACGCCAATTCATCGGAGGAGTCCTTCTTGCTAAAACTTACTACGCTGCGTTTAACAACGCTGCATTTCCCATCGGAGCAGGTGGCGCCTTCGCAACATTGGGGACCATCGATCTGACAATCATCTCCAGACTTGATACATTCGCTTTCGCTAGTTGGCAGATCGAAAGGAAAGGCAGAATTGTGGTTGCGTTAATGTGAGCATTCAAAATATTTTTCGCCGTAAGAATTGTTTCAAGTGCGTTAATTAATGGAATTGTGTTATGCTCCTTATAAGCTACCTTTGATCTGGCAATGCGTCTGGTTTTCCGTCTTCTCCTCCCTCTCCGGCTGGAACTAATGCAGTTCGAACATTACAATCAATAAATGTGATTGCTTTTGGTAAGTATTTGTCCTAACCTAGCATGTTTCACGAAGCCCAGGACAAGATGTACCAGCTTGATTTTTTCTCAATGCTTTCTCTCGCTATGCTACGCTAAATGCTAACTTCGTAACTGAGTAAAAATTAAAATTTACACCGAAATCTAGTTTCTAATTTGTGATGCCGAAGGTGCAACTCTTACGGTTCGTATCTTCCATGACGGGTTCATCGGCGGAACGAAGTTCAAGCGTCTGCTCATCATCACTCCAAGAAGAATTATTAGCCTTTGCAACGTTGGCCACCAAAATGATGCATAAACTGAAAAAATTAATCTCATTATGTAGAACCACTCTTATTCTTCAAAATAAATACATGTTCATATCAGTGACACGGGTTTCGTAACCTAGAGTGCAACACAGCAGCATCTTGGAGCACAAAATTGCTAAAAAGTATCCATTTACCTGAGTCTCAGCCCTAATGTTATCAAACCAGCCGTCATCTTGAAGCTTCGATGTGGACGTGCCACCGGAACTTCTGGCTGCTGCGAAGGAACGAAGATCGACTGACTGTATCCTCCACTGACGTTCTGAGTCTTCAGCAAATTGTTCCAGAATCATTAATGCTGAAACTACCTATTGTAATCTGGCGCATGAACTCGATTCTTTCGATTCACCATCCCGTTACCTCTGTACCCGCAAATGTATGTAGGTTGCAAAGCAAAGCTTCCAGATGATGTAATGCTATTGAAGAAATAACAATGAGTTAACAGCATTTCCGTTGTGTAATCTAGCGACAATGTACACGTATGTATCATGCAGCTTCTCGGTTCAATCCATCTTGAAGATGACGAACATCAGCGGTGTAACCGCATACATTTTGATTGCATTGGGAGGTTGAAATCATATGCATTGCCGTATGCTGTGCGTTCCAATGATTTTCATAATGCAGAATATTTTCTCCTTGCATGAATGATCTATCTTTAAAAACCTGCTTGCTGTTGAAGGTCTGTTCGAAATCACCAGGGAGAATATGTACAAGATTCAAATTGATGAGGGAATACGAATTAATCAGCGACTTTCATTTCACTTATAAAGTCCTGGTTTAGTCTGATGCTTCAAATTACATAGAGTTTACGCGAGCCTTTGTTCCTTCTGAAAGCTAATCATATAGAGAGATGAGACCCTCTACAAGAGCTTACTTTAATCGAAGGGTCATTCCGCGTAAAACCAAGCAGAAACCTAATCTGATTCTTGTGATGGAACTCTTAAATATTGTTTCTTCGAGATTGCTGCCACCTGTCTTCAACAATGACAATCGCAAGCGCTATACCATCACCAGTGCCGCTGCAATGACGTACTGAAACGAAGTAACTAAATCATCTTTAAATCAATCTATTTCATGAGCATTGCATGATGCTTTTGCTAGAAAAATACCTTCAAATGTAAAACTTAACCGTTTTCAGCATGATAAAACTGATAGATTGCAACGTCACTTTAAGGGCTAGGTACACTGATTGTCGGTACCGGTAAACAACGCTGTGTGCCCTATCTATGATTGCGTGGACGTAGAACGAAGCAAGCAAATAAAATCTTGCGCGAGAATCCACGAGAAATTCTCGCGGTTGGGTACTTACTAATAGATGGCAACAGCGATTCATTTAGATGACAGACAGAAATGTCATTTCAAAACTTTTATTCATGAGTAAACTACTGTAATGCTCTCTGTAAATGTCTATGCGATACAAACCAAAAATGACAAAAAAGGTTAATCAACTATATTCAAATGTTGATTGATACGAAGTTAACCAAATTGTCGCAGTATACGCATTTTCAGCACATCGACGTTTAATTCTAATTCTAGCAACAAATTATTACACTGTCTGAACTTCTACAGCGGTAAGTATTCGTAAGTTAACAGCTTTCAAGATCACTTAATCCGTTACTACAAAAATTATCAAAGCAACAACGATCAAGCGCTCGACGTACGTCAAGCCTAATTATTAGATTAAATCTAAAGTGCTACTACTAAATGGGCTCTACTGAGAAATTAACTCAAGACTAAATGCACTAAACTGCGGCTATGCCTTTACATTTGTAGGTGTATTTAAATAAAATCTTCGAAGGAATCGATCCTCATCCAATAGAAACGTTATACCTTGACTGTTGAATGTTTTACTTAACGAAACAACTTCCATAAGATATACACCGTCACCAAAGTAACGAAGATTTGCACAAAGGCAATTCCTGTGAGCGTTTTATTATTTGATGCGAAGCTAAGAAAAGTTGCCGCGGTATCTAAGCTTTCCTCTGACGCTGGTAAAACTGCATGCATTATCTTTACCTTTTTAGGCCAGTTTTCGTCAATTATCGAATTGTAACCGTAGAACAATGTTTCCGTGTGTTTCATTTCACCTAAGGTTGTCCACAATTGTGGAAGAACATGAACGACCGTTTGTTTTTCTTCCACGCCTGCCAAGCATACTAAAGGTTCCTCAATAAAGAATGTTCCATCAACAACTGCAGAGCAGTTACAGCCGCGAACCCAATGGTGAATACTACCAATTTTATCGAACTTGAACATGTGCCGCTCATCACTACAGTTCACCGTCATGGTCTGTGCATTCGTTACTGCTATTGTGTTTCCAGGTAACTCACTCACAAATATATTTTGGGTTGCCTCACATTTAAAGTGACATACTTTTCCTATCTCATACGGCTTGTCGGTGTGAAGCAGAGCATACAAGCAATCCTGACTATTATGTGAAGGAAATTCAGGCACGAGACAAAGCATGTCTTGGTCTAGGCAGTGCTTCCTATCTTTTTCTGTGATCAAGCTCATTCTAGATTCACTCTTTGCAATTAACAAATCATTCCCCAATCCAAGCTCACATGTCAGATTTTTATAGGCAAACCTATGCGTGTGGATCTCAAAAACGTCCCAGTTGTTTGAAGAGCGCCTAATCGGTATGTTCATAGCTACGGTCAAGTTATTAGGTGTAATCACACAATCTACCATTGGCATTTTAAGATATTCAGACAAACTGTTAACTGGAATTGCCAAAGTTTTTTGTTGTTTGGACAGCCTAGCATTCAATTCAATTAATTTCCTACCTAATTGTTCTGCTGGAATCATCTTAGTCGGAAATACCCTTCGCTGGCACTGTGAGATCGCCTGATGTAGTAGAGTTGCTTTGATATGCTCTTGGACGATATCGGTCAACCAACTGAGGGCTTCCTGATTAGCTGTTACATTTGCGTTGATGTCCTTCGCTTTATCGTTTAAGCTGTTCAGATTTTTGGCGATGTCACTCACAACGGTGTCCAAGGTCTGCACTGCTTCTCTGTGTTCTTTAAAAATTCTCTTTATCTGCAATTAATAAATCAATATTTAATAAGCAGCCCACAAGGAGAATGGTGACTCAACACATGGGTACATATGTGCCATATAATGAGATCTTTGTGATTGTAGATGGCCAAGGACGAGGAAATATTACCTTTGCGACTTCGCCACGAGCATAAGAATCCGAAGAGAATAAGGACCCAAAGAACGAACCAACTGCAGCACCACCAACGAAAGCCGCTAGAGGGATCAACGGTAATCCCCGTTTTGACCGTGACAAGGAATTTGGGGTGGCATTCTGTGCCTGATACAGATAATATTCCATGTTTCTGGCTTCCGTCTGAAGTTCAAATTCCACAAAACAACCTGAGGCATTGCTAAGGCACTGGTCACCGTTCAGAATCTTCGAGATGTCGACGAAGAAGAAAATATCAATAACTCCTTCGTAAGCAATAGCATGTGGAACCTGTAATTAAATAGGATATGGAACACAGGTGAGTAAGAAATCGTCAAATCAATCAGCAAGTCAATTTAAAGGATTTCGAGTGAGATTATGCTTAGTGAAATTTGAAACCTACGAGTAGACAGCAGATAAATATGATTGCACTTTACTATTCACATACTCGGAAAAAAACCAACCTGATTCAGCGTTAATCCGGACGAAACTTTAACTGGTGCCGATTTAATAGGCGACAAAGCCAATGTCTGCTCAGCTACTATTAAAAATATCACAAAAATAGCATATTTTTTCCTCATGTTGGGTTTTTAATCAAAACTCTTAACTTTGCAAGCAAAATTCGAACAGAAAATGGTTCTGCTCAGCTACTATTAAAAATATCACAAAAATAGCATGTTTTTTCCTCATGTTGGGTTTTTAATCAAAACTCTTAACTGTGCAAGCAAAATTTGAACAGAAAATGGGAAGGACGAGCAAGGAACAACGAGCACAATGCTGGACTAAATGGTTGGTTGGTAACTCTCATACAAGAAGGGTTTGGTTTGAAGACTGGCTGTCCTATGATTTCCAACGTTTCTTGAGTGCAGAATTCACTGGAATGTTTCCTTATAGATTACAGCCTGATTTTACCATTCTAACGTGATCCAATTTGTAAGCACACAACAATTATTACTGCTTCTATTTCAGTCTTTGTAAGAGCTGCTAGCGGAGTAATCGCGACAGTATCATGTTACTTGGGACGATCGTAAACTTTCGTCCTTTCATTCTGTTTGAAGAATGGCTGTACTATGATTTCCAACGTTTCTTGAGTGCAGAATTCTCTGGAATGTTTCCTTATAGATTACAGCCTGATTTTACCATTCTAACGTGATCCAATTTGTAAGCACACAACAATTATTAATGCTTCTATTTCACAGTCTTTGTAAGAGCTGCTAGCGGAGTAATCGCGACAGTATCATGTTACTTGGGACGATCGTAAACTTTCGTCCTTTCATTCTCTTCAGATCGGCTCTAACATTGGAAGAATAAACGAGGTGTAAATATCGGAAAGAAGTATCATATTGCTAGACGCTGAATTCCTCGAGGTAATTAAAACGCAATCGAATACTTTCTTTATTCTGAACAAATCATTCGCAATTACTTTTGCCAATAGAGTTACTCTTTTCAGTTATTATTTCTTCGTTAGTTGGTAATACAGCTTGCCATTTTTGGGAAATATTGTGAACCGTTTGAAACTGGTGTTAGCACAATGGTGGACGCTTCTGGCGGAGTACGAAAACGTTGTGTAGAGATTCTCAGTGGCACAGGTTGGGTGAATGATACTATCATTGATATTTACACAGATTACTTGCTTCAAAAATATCGTCCGAATATCGAACTCATTCCAAGCTACGCGCTCAGACGCTACGATGACGGTGTCCGGAAGTGGTGGGAAGTTGACGAAGCAGTACTGCGAAGACTCCCGGCGAGTTCTGGCTATTTCGGTTACATCTGTAATTATCAGCACTGGATATACTACCGTGTACATGTCCAGTAAGTCCAGTGATATTACGTTATATACCATGCAAGCTTTTAATGTGAATGTGTGAATGATACTATCATTGATATTTACACAGATTACTTGCTTCAAAAATATCGTCCGAATATCGAACTCATTCCAAGCTACGCGCTCAGACGCTACAATGACGGTGTCCGGAAGTGGTGGGAAGTTGACGAAGCAGTACTGCGAAGACGGCTAGTTCTGGCTATTTCGGTTACATCTGTAATTATCAGCACTGGATATACTACCGTGTGCATGTCCAGTAAGTCCAGTGATATTACGTTATATACCATGCAAGTTTGTAATGTGAATGACCAGTTATATTTGCTGAAATACGCCTGAAATTTCGTGCTACAATGTGGTGGCCCTTTTTCTTGGTCGTAGGAATGGCATGATCACAGCTTTGGACTCCAAGGGGATAGCAAGCTACGATTCAGAATGTGCCGAAGGATTAAAATTACTGGCGTTTAACTTCACAAAATACATTGCTTGTCCAACAAAAGATTTCAAAATTGAGTACAACCGTGGGATCCTCCAAATCAACGATGGTGAGGGTGATGAACATGCGATACAATCGTATCAAGAATCCTTTTAGTTTGTTTCAATTGTACATATTCATATTTAATTTTTTCAAAGGTTACAATTGTGGTATCTTTTGCTTGCTGCAACTTGAGTATGAGCTATCCGGATTTGTTGCACCGAATTGCAATGACTTGGATGATTACAGACTAGTTATAAAGGATAGGCTTTTTCCTTTGTGTAAAGACGAGGACGCCCGTCTGCAAAACACTTTATCAGAGTCAATCTTTCAGCCTACGAGAAGCTCAACATCGCCTTCTCCAACTTCCAGAATAGGTAGAGCTCCATTCTTATTTCATTGTAAATACATTTTTCTATCGGTGGTATTCGTGAGATTGAAATTATCGCATCGTTTCCTATTTTGCAGAAAGTCTTTCTGACGATGATGATCATAATTTACCAACAACTAAAAGTTTTCCGACAGGTTAGCTTTGACGAGTTTCCAAGTGTATAGGTTAATCGGCCTGAAGTAACAATTTCAACAGTCGCAAAAATATTCACAGGTCTCACCAACGAACACATCAAAAACACCTTGAAGAAATGTGCTAGTACTGCCGAAATCCTGACAGCGTTTCCATTTCTGCAGTACGAAAATCAGAAATTCCACTGCACTGTTTGCGTCGATCGTGTGAAGAGGTTCTCAGTTTCTTTCAAACACAGTAGCATTTCTGCTGTAAGTGCTTCACGTTTTTCTGAGGCAAAGTACAGGATCAAGCAACATTTGCAAAAGAAACATGTAAACTCATCTCCTACAATGAAAGTTACGATTACAAGTTGCAACACAATTGACGAAATTTTGAAGAACTTTCCTATATTTGCTCTTATGGGGGACTCCGTGGTATGCAGCCGCTGTTTCGACAAAACGCGTTTACAGGAAGGAGCCCCTGGCCGATTTAATTTTACTTCAAAACATGAAGTGAGCAAAGCGAAG
>VRMD01003904.1:0-10056 GCA_009872375.1 Sminthurides bifidus | reverse complement strand
AATTACCTCAAGTGGCAACCGAATGGCCGAATGGTCCGTGCCCGGCTCGTTGATGAGATATCCTACAGTTTCAATGAATTTGGTGGTCCGTGGTTGGTCGGCTGCTATGACTGATGAATCAGTAATCTCAAATTCAGACTCGAAATGTCTCCTGACAGGTACGGCGAGCTTAGACGTGAACAAGAGGGTGTTCGTATACACTCCATAAGTGTAATTCCCAAATGCGTCTCCGTACCACCCAGCTGTAAGAACAACAATGGCTATTTATTCGCATCATAAATTCAGTCAATATCGAGCCGCCAAATCCTTTCACCTTTGCAGTAGCCAGTTAATGCTGTAGCTCAACTTTTGTTCTCAGAAATTACCATGTGGAACAGGTAGATTCACAATGCGATTGCTGGTTTGGTTGGAAATGTGTCCATTGATTTGGTCTGCTGCCTCATTATGCTCAGGTATAGCTGATGAGTTGTAATTGATGAAAGTTACGTTAGTGCGCAACGCATCCGCGTCTGGAAAGGAGATGTTTTCCCGTGATGTAAAAATAGTGCTGTGAAGCCTCACATCTTCGTCCTAAACTCACAGCAGAAGCATAGTTAAAGGCCTTTACCACCTTACCAACTGCTTTAATGGTTCCGAATGCTTTGAGGTAATACACTTAACGGAAAGCTACGAAAAATCGTTTGTTTTTACCCCTTCAGGTTTAGGAACAACCAGTACAAAATTACTATCCAACTTACCGAAGCAACTAAATTCAGCAAAGTGGCATAGCTGCTACTGATTTTGTTGTATGGAGTCTTCAAGGCAATGTTAAAACCACGCGTATCCAAATTCCACAGCTTTTCATGCAGCACAGCCAGAAGGTATCCAACTCCAAACGTAAAATAAGAAGAACCTAGGCCTTTATCACTCTGGCTGCGACCTCGATACATGTCCTTCAGAATGACATGTGAGAATCCGCCGTAGCTTTTCAGAACGTCTTCATTTTTAATAGGGCCTGCTAGTCCGCCATGACAGGAGTAGATAAATGAAATTATCACTATCGCTAGCTTCATGGCTGGTTTCTTGTTCCTAAGGGAACAAAAGTTACGAAACTAAAACGATTTTCTTCGGGACTAAACGCAAAACACGACTGTTCAAAGTGTCGTTGTCTAATTTGCTGACTTTTTAGCTTAAAAGTACTATGGTTTTATCTGTTCTCAAAACCAGTCTTGTAACTTTGGCGGACGCTTACAAAGATGCTGGTAGCTCCGCCAAGCAGTGACCTCTCAACTCAAGGCAGCTCCTCTCCACCTTGGCAATGCAAATTATGNTTTGGCGGACGCTTACAAAGATGCTGGTAGCTCCGCCAAGCAGTGACCTCTCAACTCAAGGCAGCTCCTCTCCACCTTGGCATTGCAAACAATGCAAAGTCAAGGCATAACGGGACTTTTTGTACCAGCTCGTATTCAGAACTCTCAGATTCAGGTGTTCAAACTTTGCCCTGCTACGTCGCGATGCAATCAGCCGACTTTATAATGCACATTACGGGAATATCATGCGCAGTCCAAGCCCCGCTACCGATATGCCAAATGCTGGTCATATGTAACTCAGGAAAACATGCTGATTTAAAAAATTTAGGCGTTCAAATGTGTCAAAAGGAAGAGCTTTTAGCCTAGAATACGGTTAGCTTTGGATTTTACTTGCACACTGGTCGGTGACATAGGTGTACAGGTTTGGGGAAAACTTGTTCTTGAAGTCGTGAGATCATTAGTAGCGTAGTGTGAGGTGACAGGAGGCGATTGTCATGTACAGAATCATAATATTCAGCGTTAAATTGTCAACAACCTTCAATTCAAAGGCATTCACAGAAACAATGTGGTTTGATCGACTCTAAAATGCATTCTGCATTATTTTCTTTAAATGGCTTACCGGCTCTCTAAAATGGGCATGGAACTTACATGAAAACATCGAACTAACAGGGACATATCTTAGATATCGGGCTAGCTTGACTATAGCTTTCGACAGTTCTGTTGTTTTTGAGGCAAAAATATCTGAAAAATGGATTGGACTTTCATTGGGCTGTATGCTGACGTCGAGCGACTGAAACAGGAGCATCTGGTTTGTGCAAATACTGCCTTGCGTTGACAGTTTGACAGAGATGATCTAAAAACTTTGAAGCGTTGAAGCATAAAAATTAATACCATGATTCAGCGAAACTAAGTTTTTCATCAGATTAGTAGTTCTATTGCTACGTTTTCCTAAATTCAGCCTCAAGCAATCGGATACGATGAAGATGCTGTCAGAATAATCTTTCTTGGGTATCATGACCATGACTTATGATAGTGTTACACTAATTCTGAATTTCATTTTAGCCATTTGCAACATAAATTGGATGAATAAGAGCTTTTTACTTATGGTAGGTACGTAGGCAGAGGTATCAGACGATCGTATTGTTGTGGTGTTAATGAAAATTTCTTTGAAGCGTGTGCAGTCGTAAAACTGTATAACTACCCTGCCCATTGGCAATGAGCTTTACTATTTACCTGCTTAAAGAAGAAAAGTTACAGGACTACATAATCTAATAGAGCCCGCATTGATATTTAAGTTTGCATATATATTCGGTAATCCTCCGAAACAACTGTTAAGGTGTGACGCTATTTTATTGTAAGCATTACGCGAGAAACGGAGAAATATGCACACAGATTCTCATCAGAGTTGGATTAAAGAACGGTTGTTAAAACGAAAAATCTGCAGTACTCAATGGTCGTTCTATGGGAAGACCATTGAGTGAACCAAATATTCTCATCGCGTCCGAGTATGAAAAAGTTTTGTCAACTCATGCATCCAAATCATACTGTTGCTCATCTAATTAAACTGCTGCCTATATAGCATATAGAGTCTGTATATGGTCTGGTCCAGTACATGCTAAAAACCGGTCAGCCGTATAAACGCAGCGCAAGCAAACATTATTCATTGAATTATCGCAGACTTGTATTACATTGAGAAGTGAAAATAAAGATTCCAGGTTAAAAGTTTGTTGCATTTCAGCAAAGTTAAAAGTTTAGAGTGATTATCAAGGTTTGTGTTTTATTCTGACCTATTGAGTTAAGGATAAGCCGGATATTCTGGAATTAATGCACGCGTCGGCTAGAACAGAATCAAAGACTTCATTCTGCGTTTGATCCATTATAGTTCCCGTGCATTTTAATCATAATTGTGTTTTAAAATTTTGTAGATGGAGAATTTCCCAATAATACAGCCCGTACAAGCTGGGATCTTAGATGGGCCAAAGCATCTAACGCAGTAAGCTTTCAATCGTATCATTAGCTGCATTAAAAGTAACGCCGTCGAATTTATTCTCAGTCATAATTTCGAACACTCTACCAATTTCTATTTGTAGAACACCAGTCACGACAGGAACTTCAGTCTTGGGAATCAGGTTCAATGGTGGTATAGCGTTAGCTGCCGACACCTTGGCGTCTTATGGGAGTTTGGCAAGGTTCCGCAATTGCCCTCGTCTTTTTGAAGTTAACGAATCCACCATGTTGGGTTGTTCTGGCGATTATGCTGACTACCAGTACTTGAAGAGGATAATTGAACAAATAGCGTGAGTGTTTGGAAAAATTGTTGTCTTTGCTTTTGGATTCCATACTCTGAGGAATTGTTCGGCCCTACTTATGCGCGATCTCTGACACGATAAGATGGACATACTGTACTCGACCACAATTACGAAGTTTTAATGTTCGATTATGTGGCGCACAGAATCGATGATGACTGCAAAGATGATGGATTCCAAATAACTCCCAAGTCTTTATACTCGTGGCTAACTCGTGTGCTGTATAACAAGCGTTCCAAGTTTGATCCGTTATGGACAACGTTCGTTGTTGCTGGAATTCAAGATGGGCATGAGTAAGTACGCTTCTCGTGGCTTTGTATCTAAGCAGAGCAAAAATATGAACTCCAATTATTTCTTTTTGGGTGATTATATTTGTCAGATTCTTGGGCTTTGTGGATAAACTCGGTCTTGGTTATGAAGATCCCGTTATTGCCACTGGATATGGGGCCTACATTGCTACGCCCATTCTTCGTAATGGTTACGAAATCAAAGGTGGAAACCTGACTCAGGCGGAAGCGGTAGAATTGTTGCAGCACTGCATGCAAGTATTGTATTACCGCGATGCCCGGGCTCACAATAAGGTTTGGCACTTTTCGCATTGAAATTAGAAAACATTTACTGTCTGTTCAAGTTCAGTTTCTCCCTCGAATTGTGGTCCCACGAATTTAGCGGAAAAATGAGCGAACTAAAGCGCGCAATCCAAGTCAATTTTGCATATTTATGAAACGCTGCTAAGCAATTCTTGAAAATCTGTCTTCGTTTTCGCGCTTTGTTGTGCGATTTCATCCGCCAAATTCGTGCGACCACAATCCGAGGGAGAAATTGAACTTGAACAGGCAGTAGTCAACTCTACGAAAAATCTCGACTTCCGCTACCGCTGATTGCCTGTACCACAACGTTTGTGGATCAATGAAATTTAAATCTACAAAACTGAAGTTTCTCAATATTTTTCAGTATCTCATCGGCATTGTGCGGAATGATTCTGGAAAAATTCACAGCGACATCGTTGAAGCTCCTGAGCTAGCAACTAATTGGGAAATACAGAAATACGTTGTGTAAGAAATTATTTAACTGTTCCGATTACCCTAACAATGACCCATTGTAGAACAATTCCCCCTCAGTTATCTAGCCCTTGGGGCGTTTCAACCTAACTTTTACAGAAAAGATTTACTATCTTCGGTAGCTTTCTCGACCTTCGGGACTTCTAACCTAACCTTCACTAATAAGGATAGTTTTCCAGCACTTAACCCCTCTTATCAGGGAGACGTAATTTTTGAAAGCCCAGGCAGGGGAGTTATTCTACAATGAAGCCTCCCTAAGTTCACAAGTGTGCAAGTTCGCAGTGGTAATCCTAATTGAAAACTTGGTCCTAATCGTTTGTTTCACAGGGGCTATGAATAATGAACCACATGAAGGCTTTTCGTATATGGATGTATACCACAAGACAATTATTATAATCACACTCTGATCTTTATTATTTCATTGTATGATTTTCTAAATAAATTGGGTTCTCAAAGTTTAACCAAACTGACGCGCTCATTCAAAATTACGGGCCTTTTTAGTCCCGTACGTTATGTCAAGAATTCATTCTTCCGTACATACAAATCCTGGTTGCGCTAACTTTTTAACAGTTCCTCTAATTCTTCGTCACTCAGCTCAATTCCATGCAACGCCTTCGCTTCGCAAATAACAAGTTTTTCGTTCGGTGTCTGGAACAGAATCAAGTAAGTCACATAGCCATACTACTATACGGCAACATAAATGACGGAATCTGCGATAGTCCATCGATAGAATTATTTACCTGGCCGACGATGTAATAACTTCCGTTTTCAAATTTGTGGTCATCCATTTTCACAGATCCTTCATACGGGACTAGAGAAACAAATAGCAGTTAGTGCACTTGAATTGCTTACTAGTCTAAAATACACAATTGCAAAGTAGGGAAATTGCCGAAAAAGTATGCACTTACCTAGCTCCCGTCCAGCTTTACTAATTTTTTCTTTCACTTCTTCATCGAGCTCATACACTTTAGAAGTTTTCATTCCCGATCTTTCTGTCTTAAGTCGTTGAAGTAAAGTCTTGGAAGGTGCTACGTTGTATTTGGACAGAATGCGACCAAAGACATCCGTTGTTTCTGGACTTGGACTTCTTGCTGCATCCTGAAAATCTAAGGGTATTCGAATGCCGTCAAATTTGTCCGACTGATCATCACTGTCGTAGGAGACATCAGGGTTTCCAATTTTGGGAAAAATTTTGTCTGTCATGGAATTTTCCACTCCGTTATCCCGGGCATTTTCCTTCAGAGAAGTATTTTGATTTTCCTGTTTAGCTTTGAAACTTTTCGGCCCTGGGCGATTTGTTCGTCTGGCTTTTTGTGACGCTGGTCCGGGCCTATTAATCTGCGGTTTGGTAGTAATAGGCTTTTTATTAGATTCAGAATCTGATTCGCCAGACTTTTCCGACTTTTCGTCATCAGTGAATACAGCAACATCCCCCCTAGCCGAAAGGTTCTTTTTCGTAGCTAAACTTTTAGAATTTTTGGTTGCCAATATGCCATCGTCTTCACTGCTGTCGCTATCATTAATAATTTCCTTTGATTTCACTTTGTGAGATTTGCGGCTAGTGGAAGTTCCAGGTTGTTGTCCCTTCGACTTGGATTTGGCTTCAGGTACAAAATCGGAATCACCGTCAGAATCGTCCTTGTTCTTACCCTTGCGTCTCATGGGTTTTGTATTGTGTTTGATCTCATCGTCCGAAGCATCAGTTTCAATAACTTTCCTGGAAAGGCTTTGAGTACCATTCAAAACTTTTCTCTTCGTACGCTTTGATGTAGGTAATACTTCTGGCTCGCTGTCCGTGTCGTCTAGCTTGGATTTCTTCCTGGCTGGAGGTGATACGTCACGCTTGCTGGACTTTTTTTCAGCTTCACTGCCTTCTGAATCTGAAGAATGTGCTTTTTTTTCTCGCCGAGTGGTGGTTTCAAGAGCTGATGCTTCTTCCTGTTGCCTTTCCTTCACTTTATTAATGGCTGCAGTCAGTCTCCCTTTTATATTTGCCTGAGGCTGCTTAAGTAGGCTTGACTTCAGTACAGCCGCTACACTTGAAGTGTTCGGGCCAGTTGTTGTTACAACAGCGGTAGGTTTCGTGGCTTCCTTAAGTTGGCTCAGTGTACTTTGTTGCTTCTCGAGCAATTTCTTTTTCCTGCTGGTCGTACTTCCATCTTCGTCAGAGCTTGTATGGTTTTCATGTCCGTGGTAGTCCTTTTTTATGGGTCTACGCAATTCAATCATCTTGACAAAAGCCGCCAACTGCAATACCACATGTGCATAAAGGAATTTTGAATTTAAAATCAGATCTCAAACGTAGAAAGTGTGATGGTTTGTGTTTACTCACCTCACTGCCTACTAATCTGACCTTTCCCTTCAGATCATTTTTTATATCGATTAAAGTAACGGTGCAAGGATCTCCTGCAAAAACAGATGCATTATTAAGAAAGATAGTGCGTGTGGAGAAGCAGCACCAGAAATATCGTAGTCAAATTACCGTTTAAATCCCTACCGACAACAACTGCTCCAGTCTTCGCCCTTGTCGCAGACCTGGGTCCAGCTTTTTTAGGAGTTATTACAGTTTCTTCAGAAGTGCTCGCTGCTGGTACGTCCTCCGACTCCAAATCCGACGGTTCAAGAGCTTGCATTCTGGACCGGCGTACACTTTTTGTTGTTGCTCCACCTTTGCTCTAAAATAAATAAATCCCATTAATACGGAAGCGCAATATGCTCTGCTGCAAGAAAAGCTTTCACTTAAAAGCTCCTGTCGTTTCCTCATCCTGAGCAGACAAAGACAAACTTCGCAGCTCTGGCAAATGGGAAAAGTTAATGTCGCATAGACTTAAAAGGTCTTGTCCAATAAGACTGGAGCGACCAAAATCTTTTTATGCACATATGATGTCATTTGTAGTAAGCCATCAGTATTTCACAAAATCTAACCTTTTGCTTCTTAGGATTTTTGGCATCAACTCTGGTGATACTTAAATTCGGACGCTGGATCGTATGGCCACTAACCATGGGTAAAATGCTTGCCTTCCGTGCCTTCCCCTTCTTTCCCATAATAGTTACAGGTACCTCCGAGTCCGATACGGCCACAGTACTGGATGGTCGACCCGCAACGGGAGATACTGCCGTCGCACCTTCCTTTTTTTTGCTCGAGTCGCATGCTGGGCTAAACACGAAAATAGGACTCGTTAGCCATCACATATACATCACATGTATATTACCTGGATTGACGCATCATTCGATAATTTAAACGCGTGATCCTCGGAATCAGACCCTTCGCAAAGTTACAAAGTAAGTGATAAATCGAAGCTAGTGATGAACCAGCCTCCTGTGCCGCAAGAACTTAAGCTGCAGCTAGCCCGAGAGACGGTTCTGTAGCCTTCCTCATCCTGAGCTGTGGAAGATCGACGTTCTGCTTCCCAACTCTGGCATTTCGGAAACATTTATTTTGCATAGACATAGAAGCCGAATCCAAAGATGGAACGCCTAAAGCCGTCGTATGCATCTACCTCAGCATGTAATTTCTATACAGATAAAAGAGTCCGATAAATCCTTTTAAGGTATTTTTTTACCATGATGCGTAGGAGTCCTCTATAGTTTTTTCGACGTTTATGAGTATCCATTTGGCTTGCGCTAATTGATTCACGCATTGATCCATTAAATTAAGTCCCCGTTTGAGATCCTCCTGCGATGCCCGAAAAAGCCCAAATTAGCACCAAAATTATCAACAGATGAAGAGTTGGCACTCCTGGAACTGTTTACAGCATACAAAAGGAAGTAGAAGTAGAGGATGTAACTTACCTTTAACCCATCCGTAAGAGCGTTTAGCACGAGCACGTGTTCGGCATGACATGACGCTGGTTTAGGTGTATCCTTCATTGTGCAAGTTACTCAGTCAATCATAGCCTTTCATTCAATTTCCAGAAATCATTATTACAACTGTAAACTGTGGACCATCTTCACAATGCGACACAAACGGTTCAGTACATCACAAAAATCCCGTAACGTTTATTACGGAAACTGCAACAATACAACATAAATCCATTTGAGTGTGATGTGAAATTGAAATGCCACGAGAAGACAAAGAAGCTGATAGTTCCAGCTTAATAGTCCTCTACATGCCACAGCAACGGATATTTTGAAATAACAGGCACATCAACGCCCGCAAGGTGTGTTGTTTCCTCATCCTGAATTGTGGAAGATGGTTTTCTGCTTCACAATTCTGGCATAGTAGAAACATTAATATAGCGTAGACTTAGAAGTCAAATCCAACAATGGAACAACTAAAGCCGTCATACGCAGTTGTGTGGTTCAATGTTACAAATATCGAAAATGATGTATTTTCTTCAATGGTATGTTAAACTCGAACAGGTAAAAACAGTTGCAATTAATGCTTAAGTGAATGCAGATTTAATTTACTCACCAACAATGCAGGCGCGTCCGTGAATTCCTTTGAACCAAACTAAACTATTGCCACAGTAGATATTTGATAACGTCGGCCATTTACAATCGTTCCACAAACCTAACTTCACAGACAATTCGATCCACCGGAACCTCGAAATTAAAAATACAAAACCAATGCAAATATCAAAACTAACAAGGAATGTTTCCAAGTTTACAGTGGATCGTGCCTTGTAAATTAGTCAGACTTGAATAAATTTACTACATTAAACTTCAGGGCGCATCAGAAAATAATTATTATAATGAAATACGCCACATGTCTCTGGATACTCCTGGCAAGCGCCCCGAATAACTCCTGGCCCCAAATCTACTAATTTAGAATTAAAATTACCGCATCAGTAAAAGGCGAATTTTCTCTTCCCCCTCGACACTTTTTCACACCACGCGTCTCAGCACGCACAAGAAAAATTATAATTTACGCAGAAAAATCATGCCTGCCCGTCCCCATACTACTGACAGAGACTGTTACAGTACGCACAGCTTCTGTAGGAAATACCTAAAGAGCGAGCCTATCCCGAGGTCTATAAGAAAAAGGGTACTACGGGTATAACCAGCGCCGCACTTCGTCCGAGAACGGCGACTACCAGAATGCGCACGGTCTACAGGCAGCTCCTAACGGGCTTCACTAGATGCAGGTTTCCTCCACGTTTCTGCGTTAACATTAACTTATATGGCAGGTTTTCCACGAAAACCTGCCACCCAGTCTATAACATGTGAACCTGCGGGACTAACAAGTTTCCAAAGAAAACCTGCCGGCCGCAGGTCTGTAGACTGTCAGCGCTAATGTACATAACCGGCAGGTATTCATTGAAACCTGTCATCGAAATGAATGCATATGCCTGCGGGACATGTAGGTTCGTCGAACAGACAGCTCTGATCCACGCCAGGTCTGCTCAGCGGCAGGTGAGCGTAATGGACAGGTCTTGTCATCGGCAGGTCTACCTAATG
>VRMD01003903.1:0-10064 GCA_009872375.1 Sminthurides bifidus | reverse complement strand
AACGATTTAAGCAGGTAAACACCCTTCCCCGCCGTCTGCCTATCGGTCGGTCTTTCCCCATATCTTTAAATGTTGGCTTTCTTCTACTTTCTCCTCCATCTCCTACCTCTCCAATGCCGCGTTTCCTTGGCTTTAGCCCGACTGATGGCGGTATACGTTCTGGTTGCTGCTTTTGAAATCTAGGAACCGGGTCCAGTTTTAACCATCATGTCAAGTGGCAGGAGGTCTACCACCAATTTGTTATACTCTCTATGATTATCGTACCAGCTTCCCTCCACTCGAGCTCCTGCTCGTATTTATAGCTACGCTTGAACTAGATAAGGGCCATGATTCCTTTAGATAGTCATCGATATAAAGATCTTCGACATCATAATCGGATTAAGCTTTCCGTAACTATAGCTATCACAAGCACACTACATCTGCCAGCCCTCCGCCAAGTGGTAGAAAGAATCGGATCACAGACCAAAAACGGTCAAAACCCCTTGACACTCAAACTCAACTAAATCGCACTACGCCTTTTCTTGTTACAAAAACCAAAGATACCGGCAAATGCCTGTATTAGGCAATTATAGTTAGTTTAAGTTTTTGACAACCATAACCAGTAGTTATGCTACTGGCCACTAGTTAGCAACGCCCAGCTTGATGTGTTGCACTAAATTATTTAAGCATCAACAGAATCAGTGAACCAGCGTCTAATAATGAAACGAAGCTTAGAGACGATTGATTTTAGATTCTATGCTGCCAAAATCTTGCACGTACTTAAAAAGAAATGAGGGGCTTCCTCGTTCCTCAGACAAATCTCAGCAGCAATGCATCCTTAAGTTCAACGCTTGAATGTGCCTCACTGGAAAGTTTCACCTTGGGGTTTCGACTTTGCCCTCTTTACACTTCGTTAGCAAAGCATATTCAGCAATAAAAAACCCATAGCCCATTCATAGTGAGTGAGCATTCATGAAATATGCATTCCCGACCTCATCTGCTGGCGCTCATCCCCTCTTACGCAAACACATTTGGTATGCGCGTCATATACTACTTCAGTTCAATCCTTCGTGGCAAGCTTAACAAGCTGGTTGACTTGCAGTCTTAAAAATCACACGGCCGTGTCTCCCACCAAATTAGCTTGCATGTCATCCATTAACAATAGTTTTTTAACCATCCTTCACTGACAGCAACAAAAACACAGGCGTCGTTTTCTCTAGAGTTTCCAACTCCCTACTTCCCGGTTCTCTCGCGATCCTTCATGCTATTACGCTTTCACACTATCTGTGGATCAATCGCGGTGCCTTAGTTCTTCACCGTACCAAATGCAGCCTCAAAACCTTTCTCACTTCCAAAAATCAATGACAGCGACAGCCCACATTCTTAATGTGCTATGACCATTGCACCCTGCTGACAGCCGTGAGTGCTTCTTTGATTTCATTGTATTCATGCTTGTGAGCACCGTGCTCTATTGTTAAGCATTTACAGTACTGGTTTTGTTTAGCATTCTTATTCCTTTCTAGGAGGTCAGCCAATGTTGTATGACTTCTACTTAATTACTTAAGGCGACAGAAAATAGTCATAGGTTTGCATACTTATGTGACAACACCAGGAAATTCTGGGTAAAACCTGGTTGGAACGCACCCAATCCTTAGGGAAGAATCACAATACAGCAGAAAATCTTGAAGCAGTAAGATAAACAATTTCAAAATTGCAAGCTCATGCAATTTTTCTCACTGTTTCAAAAGTTGAGAACATGCTGCTTCCCATAATTTTTCTTTTTAGTGAACCATTTGAACATCACACGTTATACTATTCCGTCAAATTCAGACCATGAGGAATTCAAGTCCTATTGGCTGCGTGAAACTGTTTCTTCTTCAAACTGAAATTCTAAGATTTGTATTAGCCGATAAATTAACCCGTTCATGAACTTTAGCGTACACGTGGTTTGGTTCTGAAGTTTCAACTGCTGACTACGATATCAGTGTTGCTATCCCATCACTGCGTTCCTATCATCAAATGATGTAAACAGCAAACAAAGACAGATTCAAATCCTCGTTTTCATCTTCTAAGTTTAAGCAACTGAGGTAGAGGTACCATGCAGACATTCCACGAAGTCTTTCCCTTCACCATAACCATTTGTGTAACACCTGAAATGCCCACAAGGACTTTCAAACTGCAATCATTAAAACTTTCAATCTCCGAGCAATCCGTAACCATATGGCCTCCCAGGTTACTACTTTTTACAGGACTTGAGCAAAAAATTGATAAATTTCTTCTTTTTCCGCGCAATGGGCTTCTAGCATTTCCAAAATTCAGAAGAATCGTAATCATCATGCTTGTCCACGAAAGCATAATTGCCTGCTTAGGTTATTAAACTTTGGCCAGGAATCATAAGTTGGAAAAACTTCATTGAAGGTGAAAAACTTACTGCCTCCAGCATAAATCTTGTTAAGACTCCAGGAGTTCGCTGGTCTCTGTAACTGCCTAGGCTATTGTACCTTTTTACCCTCAGATTTGTGTGCTTGTAGTGTAGTTATAGTACCTTTCCAATGACTGCAAATATTTTTAAAACTTTACAGTGGACAATAAACTTGCTGATCTCAAATTATTTTTGCAGTAACTGTATAATAAAGGCTTTCATAGTGTCGTGGATGGTTTCACCGAAGGTAAAATTCCATTTCACCACCATGCACGCGGTTTTTATCTCCGATATCTTTGTTGAAAGATCGTTTAACCGTCCCAGCAAACGACCCACAGCTTCGTGCGGCTGCCGCGTTTTCTACACACAAACTGAGTTCATAAAATGCCTACTAGCTCATGAATAGAAGTTTGGTTACAAGAATAACGAATCGATGCAAAACGGAATGAAATAAAATATTACGATTTTAAAAGAAATACAACAATTGGTTATTAAAATACCAGTCGGCTGGTAGCTCGTGAGCACTAATACCGTCTGGAAACAGACAGGAACAACGAGGCAGCAATGCTGGTGCCGTGGGGCGGTAAATCTTATTATGCACAAGTTTAACTGCAACTAGCACATACATTAGAAGTTAGCAAAATTCTGCAAAAAAACTTTGAATGCGTCGAAACATATAAAAATTGATTATGTGTTTTTCCTCAGCTGTCGAAACGTATGAGTAGATAAACAACTCTTCATTGCACCACACTTCACCCTCAAAGACACTACATTTAAATTCTTTCTTGGCAGTCTCCCAATTACATGTATCTGAGCGAAAGTACTTCACACTTCATCTCACACACTGGAACCTAGATTGCATTAGGCTCGACAAGTTCCTCCTGAATGCGGAAACCGAAATCGCCAGCGAGAACATCAGAAGAGAATTCAGTGCAACTTTTCCGTTTTCAACTAGTTTTGCCACCCTAGCGTATATAGGTAACGATAATAAACTGCCGCGGAATCTTGTGACAGGAACAAAACTAGAACTCAATAGTGGTGTGCGGGGCAAATCAGTGCCATTTTTAACTCGAATGTTGTTGCAAAAAAATATTAAGCGATATTGATAATAACCCATATGTTCCACGCAGCCCTGCCATAAATCTTTTTCTACTTTCAGCTCCTAGCATCTTTAATCTTAATCCAGCAATATTAGACAGGGAATTGTTATTGACAGAAGTAGCCTAACATCTATCAAGATAGAGAAAGATCCTCTTGAGGTTCTAAAATCTAACGGTGGATGTGATGTAAGTATGTATATAGTTGAAGAAGTCAATATTCTACTACATGGCTTGTTCCGAAGCCACATTCCCCCGATCTATGCTGTACCTACTTTTACTGCTCCTGATCCACAAATCTATCCATGCCGAGTCGGGACTTTCACAATTTCTCCGGTCGCAAGAAGAAAGCTTACGTATCCTTGTTGTACAACTTTTACATGACTTTTAAGCTTCCTCTTTGTTTCTTCCTGAAAACTTTTCCGTCAGAACAAGTTAAGAACTTCAAATCTTATAAAATAATGTCTGTTTCAAAAAGTGACACATCATTTACTACTTTCCTCTGTCATCAATTTCCCTCACAACATATTAGTATGTCAACACAGGACAAATCCCCGTTTGTCCTCTTTTCTTTCGCCAATACCCTGACGAATGATGTGAGGCGGCTACTAAAATCAGTAAGCACACTGCCTGCCGGTTCTACTTTTCTCCATTTTCAAGTGTTTTCAGGCTACTTCTCATTTTTTATCTGCAGGAGCACAACACAGTATTTACTCTAACTCCCCAGCCTGTGAAAATTCTGAGTGCATCTGTTGGTCTCTTGTTTCTAAGCTGACAGATTTCAGTTTACAAGTTTACACTAAGCTGACCGCTTGAACAAACATGTAACCATCCTATTCCAGCGGAACTCAAAGAAGGAAATAAGATTCAGTCTGGAGCGCGCCTGTACCGGAATGAGCACGGAGCTAAATGGTACACACTTTATAGTGTAGAAGAGCAAATACATGAAGTATCATTCGAAAACAATACCGGTATAACAAGCAAATTGCATTACAAGCATTAGGTAGCACGGAAGTCACAGAAATGAGTGCTACATGTAAAATTTAGCATCGCCCTAATCGATACAGTATCAACAAAAGCCACTTAGAACTCAATCAGGCTTACTACACCTCCACCTTCACAACAATCTACCGGACTTGCTCCACCCATGACGCTCTACATGTACTACTCAATTAGTAATATATTATATGCATGCAATTTGGATTCTCAGGGGAAGAGGTGCTGGAAAAAATCTTTCGCACAATTCTGTCAACTGAGACCATCAAGTTTTCTCTAGTTAGTCGTTGCTCAACTCTGTCGTGTATTTATTACCTACGCCGGAAAAGTGATCAAAGGTTCGGGTGAGCTTTTGTTTATCCACGTGTGTGCACTCAAGAGTTGTTCCCGATCAGCCGATGACAGGATTTCGGGCAAGTGAAGCCAATGATGTTTTAATGGCTAGAAGCAAGTGAGGCAGTATGGCCGTTCATTTCAGTGCTTGAGCAGATATACTGACTACACTACTAGCTATATAACTATGTGAATTAGTTCAAGTGTTTAGCAGTATCACAGAAGTGACTGCTAGTTGTAACGCGCCTGACTCCTTCGAAGTACTATAACAACACAGAGCGGCATAATTCCCATTTCCCATCATTATATTTTGCTACACATGTTGGCGGGCCGTGTCTAAGATTTCAAGAGCTGTAAAAGATTGCCTAATTTTTCGTAACAGAGAATCCGTAAGACTAACCGCCAGCCAGCATTTTGCCCGCAGCTGCCACACTAATCTGCATCTAGTCGGTAAACAGACGGGACAGGACAAAAGTTTCTTAAGCACTCACAGCGTAATGTATCTGCTAGCTGAGAGATACATATGCTTTCGGAGTAAAGAAATTCTTTTTGCTTCCCTTGCAAACACCTCTCACATTTCCTTCAGCCGCTTCCACCCTATTTGCGTAACGCGTCGCTGCTAAATCTGCTTTCAAAAGCTACGTACACTTCGTAAAACAAAAATAAAACTCTTGACGGAGTACAAAATCATTCACTACACTTTTGAGATCAGCGTTCCGTTCCGATGAGCTGAACGATATCTTCACAGTATTAGAAGTTTAAAAGCGGATATTTAATTGTATGGACTTTTTTTAAATCAGATCATTCTTTTACTTATTTTGGTTCCTTTTAACTAGATTTAGGTGACAAGAAAATAATTATTTCCATTGACTTCTGCATGAACCTATTGGTCAAGGCCGTTACGCGAGCTTTGTTACTGATTTTCTACTTTTTTGATTCCGATTCTAGCTCTTAAGATGATGCACGGCCAAAAACTTTTCACAAAGAAATAATCATAAAAGCCTTTCTTAGTGTCAGGACCACCCATGAAAAAGCAATCTCTCCAATTTGATTGGACCATAAAATTTTAACCGTACATGAAACCAATCGATTTCCACACAGAATTTGAAAAGGCCGTTGTCTCCATGTCGGATTCGAAGAACACGTTAAATTCTCATCTGAGTTTCAAAAGCGAGCTCATAACTGATAATGCTCCTTACCTTTGCATTCATGAGAATCCCTTCGAGGTGGCCCGACCCCATGGCCTGTCCAAATAGAATGGTTTACATCTTTCACAGTCTCGGCCAGCGGTGTTATGTCGGCAATCACAAGCGAGCTCCCCTTCTCTGAAATCAACCGCACTAGCTGAGTTAAAGCTTTCGTTAGCACCATCTCATAACGTTTCATCGGAAGTTCGCTTGGGCTTTAAGTAGATAGAGCAATGCAGGAAAATTCTCTTTTTCGTATAGGAAAAAAAGACTCAGCAGCTTCATCAGAAACAATTAATTTCTGGGCGAAAATACTGACATTATAACTAGCCCGCAATAACCCGTGCACAGTTTTTACTCGTGGAAGTTATGAAAAAGAAAAAAAACTAACTTGTTCTTAATGCACCGTGATGCATGACCATTGCACTTGCATCTTCCACCCACAGCAAAATCTGCAACGGCGTAGAATGTTCGTAAGTTGTGCTTTGTTGCTGATTGAAAGTCCACCTGAGAAGCAGAAGCCGTAGCTACGGATGGGGACAAAACGGATTCGTCACCCCTCAAGATTTTTTCTTCGGCCTCCTGTGCAACGAAAATTTTGTAATTTGTTCAATTCAAATCTCCAAAGCGAAGTATCTCAAACCTTCTGCTATACAATAAGCATAATGAACAAAAAACAAACCCGGAAACTGATGTCCAGGGTACTTCCATCTTTAGTGTCATCTTCTGTGGAAGCGCTCGTCGCATCGTCTTCATCTTCATCATCGCCGTCGTCATCATCTCCTACAGCGGAATCAGCCAGCACGGAGTTCATAGAGCTTTCATTTTGGCGGAAACTGTACTGATCTTTAGGAGATCCTACCGATGACAGCGAGACTATTTGTTGTGTCAAACTGGCAAGATCAGTGTCTGGAGTAAGTAAGCGGTTGAAAACTACCCGAATATCAGTAGCTGTCGCCCAATCCTGAAAAACGTCCAATACTTAAGTTCCTATTGCCTTAATTTATTTTGAAAATCCGCTGGTTTATCTCATGCAATTGTCGGCTCTGAGCCATATCCTCTCATCAATTCAAGCTCCACCAAAGGTGTTCTGTTACTTCCCCCTTCAAGCTTAGGTTTTCCACACACATTTGTTCCGCTCACTTCTATCAGTGTCATCCCATTCATCAAGTTTCCTCACAGCCTTGGCTGCGCTAGTTACCAACAAGAACGTTCACGTAGGAAAATGCAGATTTCATCATTACAAGCCTGCAATTCGAAACTTGAGGCTAGACATTTTCTGTGGCTTTCTGTTTTTTCTGTTCGCTTCTGTCGCGTCATGGACGAGCTTGTCTTTAACTGCATTGGTGTAAGTATGCATTGGATCATCCTAATGTTTCCTTTTCTAAGACGAAGTGGCGTCCTCAGAAAACTGGAAGAATTTTTTTAGCTCTTCTAAAAATCTAGGTCATATGCAAAGGAAAAGAAGAAGGATTTGCTAAACCAAAAAACATCTGGACTGGAACTAAATGCAGTGGGCTTATTCAGCGTCTAATATACAGAATGGTGTATAATGATAACAACAACCGAACAAACAGATAAATGCTTATGTGAAAGAAATTTGTTTGTTGGTAGTACGGGTAATTCATTCATCTCCGTCGCGACACACCAGGTGGGAGAGGGCTTAATATAAACATTAGAATGTAAATTGCTTTTACCTGCAAAATTGGACTGTTGTCAAAGTCGATTGCGCTTGGTCGGCCTTCCAATGTGCTAAAGGCAATTCGAGAACCCCTGCTAGAGTCTCCAGTAAGATGGCTATCCGTGCATAATGGTTCTTGCTCATTTGCTCGTGTAATGGTAGCTCTGAAAACGGTGCATATTTGTCAACATATGTACCTGACAATATTTCGTAACATTTAAGCTAGCTTTAGGAGAAATAAATCACCAGCGATCTCCTACTGTACTGAGTGAAGTAACCTTAGCAACCTGTGTCAATATACCATGGTGACCAAAACGTCTTATTCGCTAATTTTCATTCAGTGACTACTTCACTGATCTCATTACTATCCTTCTCTGATATCAGGAAAGAGTAAACGAATTGAAACTAATGAGCGCTGCTCCTTCCAGTTACTTATACATGCGAGAATTAATAAAATGATGTGCGACTAAAATGTAAGTCCTTGTACCTGTTCGGCTTTCCGTAAATCTTCTTACATTGAGAAGAATAATACTGCAATGGCTGCCATGATCGCCCAAAGTCCATGCTTTTGTAGATTGCCATGGAATCAGGTTTTGCACTTCCACAAAACTGAAGACTCACGTAGGTTAGCTCATATTTTTTGCCGAGTGATAGCGTCAATGTCACGTTATCCGCATCAACAGCGAATGGATTGGATTCCCAACATGTCAAGTTATTCGGATTATTTAAATCTGTCATGAATGAAGTGGGGTGGGCGAATCTGGAGTCTGATGCATCGCAAATATGACATTTCGATTCTTCATCTTTGTCCTTAGCCAGCAAGGGATCATACCCTCTGTGGTGCATTGGGCTTCTTACTACACGACTAGGGTTCTTTGCGCTCCTTCCTCTAGTTTTACTTCTTGACTTGAAGCTGTAGGACGAGCTTTGAGTTGCAGAGACGGGAGACTGAGTGACTCGTTCCGTAGCTGAAGGACTGTCAGCTGAATGAGTTTGAAAAAAGTCTGACTCTCCAAAAACCTTAGTTTCCGCCTCGCCGAACTCACGAGATGAGGTAGATGAGGAGGACGACAATGAAGAGGAGGAGGTGGAGGAAACTCCAGCTACGAGCCTACTGCTTGGATTATCGTAGGCTTTAATGTTATTATTGTTGTTGCTTCCAGCATAGGGCTTGGGTACTTTGATATTCTCAGACGAGATGAACGAAGAACTTGGTACTTGAGATCCCCCGCTTCCGATGTAATTGTTGCCGTTGTTATTACCCATGGATGTAAACAAGCGGGTCTCAGAATTCACAGTAGCCGAGGAAGAGCCCAGATTGACGGGGTGAGTAACAACATGAGAATGTATCAAACCAACCCCCGTCCCGTCTCCCAGGAAACACATTTTCGTAGGGACTTTAGTCCCACACGTATGGGAAGCTTGAATTGGCTTCCCGAAGGCTGCATTCACAAAATCCGGGATGCATCTCTTGGCACGGGAATGTCCTGAAGAGATTTCGTCGTAGCAAGGATCAACGTTCACATGGGATTGCTGCAGGCCAAATATCTTCAAATATGATGACGGCGTTTGTGAAGAAGGTCCCGTCACTACGTATTCTGTACATACGAGAAGTACGGTGAAAAGCAGGAAAATCAGACGTGACATTCCGATTGATTCTCCTACCGTCCGAATCATGCTCAATCATGGGTATTTTTCAAGGCTTCCTCCTGGAAAAAAACGAATCAAGCTTACAAACAGTTCTGCTTATCCAAAAGGCAATTTATGAGCAATACGAAGTGAGACTTTTACTCAGTAATTTTTACAAGTCTCAGATCTCTATCTAGTCGTCGTGAAAAATCTTGCATGGTTCAAGGTTATGAACCAAATGCTTTTCCGGCACCAGCTCTTCAAACATGAAGTCATTCGAAACGACTAACCCGCAAACTCATTAACTTGCAAAATACTTATGAGCAACGTGTGCGAGCTTCCACACTTTTGCTGTGGCCTAGCTTCAGATTTGTGCCTTTTCTAACTTGTAGTGCACTCCTCAGAATTCCAACGTTCATGTGGTTCTAACCTATTCTCTCCTAACCTCTGTATACATTTCTGTGGGATTGAAAAGACGAATATGACATTCAGAAGAAACTTCCATCACAATATTGAGTTCCGCTCCTCCTCATACACATAAAAATCTTATTGTCTTTTACTTTCCTCGTGTTACTTTCCTGGCTCCTGTCCCATTGCACTGCAGGCCTGTCGATTGCCTCAGTACTGAACCGAGTGAGAGTCTGGCACCTCGTAGGTGCATATCAAGATATTATGCTCATAAAACTTTCCTTCCTTTTCATTCAACATAACCGAATCACATCACCCTAAAAAGCTCTTGT
>VRMD01003902.1:0-10065 GCA_009872375.1 Sminthurides bifidus | reverse complement strand
ACAAGGATCGGCTCACCCAAACTAAATGAAATTTGCAACTCGAGGCGGATGAAAGTAGTATGAAAAATCCTGCGCTCCCCCTAATCATTTTTTTGTCGCCAAATATACATCTATGCAATTTTTTAATTTAATCCGCGTGGTCAACGCTTGAGCAAAAATCCTAGGCTTTTTGATTTAGCTGTTGGATTATTTCGATGCTCTCATGTGAATCTGCACTGCGTTTATGCGAATTTTGAAGACATTCAACCTACCTGAAGCTAATGCAAACGTTCGATTCCATTGATGTTGACGCGTTTGAAAGCTGAATAGCCCCCAAAGCCGTGCATCACACCAAGCCTGGCTGAAGAAGTCGTTCATACCCACTTATAAATGCTCATTCACAATTGTGCTTGATACCCTAAATCCGATATTGGATTTTAGATGTCCAGCAAACCAGGTGACTTTGATAAAACACTCCTTCCAATAAAATCACAACAGCTATAGAGCCGGAGAGAATAGTCCTAAAAGCTCCAATAATGTAACGAGAAAAGCTCAGTGACCTTATCTCTAGCTCGGATCTACACTCTGTAAACAGGCTAAGTGATAAGTAAAAATGAAAGAATTATAAAAACGGATTTTCTCTCCTTACCTTCCAATTGGCCATCGTGAATCACAAAGATGAAAAGGCAAGTAAGTGAAGGCACGAACAAAGTAGTCTTTGTCTTTCAACAGCTTGTCACCAGTTGTGTATCTGGCGTTAAAACTGCGGATCGTCTCCGTATGCCCCAGCTGTGAAACTGAAATGGACGCTGAAATCACAAGTTGAGAACCGAGAAGAAATTCGCTAGGGTTGTTTATCACCAGGCTTGCAGATGCAGACTGACAGAACGCAATGCAGGAAGCTGAGGTAGAATACCTGCGGATCTATGCATCTTCTTCCCGAGAGAAAAGTCAAGTAAGAACATGAGGAGGCAACAGGTAACTTGGCGTAAGCAAGCAGACCGTGGAGGAATGCAGGAGAGGAAGAAAATCATCCCTCAAGTTCTTCCCCACCGTATCCTTTTTATCTCTCGTCACCCTGAATGCCGAAGGATGATGAGTAGCCGACAAAGCGATCTAACCATTGCCTTACTTCAGTTTGCCGTGTGGCTTCCCTTGTTGCCGCTTATTCTTGCATTTACTCTTAATTTGACCCACGTCCGATTTCGCAGTTTCTAATCTCGAATCGTTTGCTTTTTCTTTTTTAGCTGCTCACCCCCAACGGAGAAACCAGTAGAGTTCCCTCATCAGTTGTCCGTCACACATGGACAAGCAGTAAGTTAAAACGTTGTCCCTTTGAAAGGAAAGACGGAGTTGCAGATCATCAAATCACATTTTCCGCACAATTTCATCACATTTATCGTGTAATTCGTTGCACCGTCACACATTTTTCAGCGCAAAACTATATTTGCTTTCATCTGCGTGCTAAAAATCTCAATCCTAGTGCTCTAATTCCAACCACTTATGGCATTCCCTCTACAAGATCAACCTTTAACGACTACGTGTTTAGTGGAGAAAGTCCCTTTTTCCAGCATCGTTTAGTGACGTGGGTAGCCTGCTTTTTTTCCAACCACCAGTATGTCAAACACCAATGACAATGGCAGGCCACAAAGATTTGGTCTGCGCTAACTCGATTTCGATCAAGAGCAGATCATTGGGCGTCACACTTTGTTTTCCAATTCACACCATTCTTCTTCACAGCACTTTGAATGACAGCGGATGCACATCGAAAAGGAGCCATTGCAACAGGAAAATGTTTCCTAGGCAACTGCGCACTGCAATGAAGATCGTAAAGCCATTTTAAAGGACATCAGATTCGAATATGTCTTAGAAAGGGCTCCGACACAGTCTTCGTTTAGTTCTCTCCGGTTGTTGCATCAAGTCCAAAATTTACATGTCATGCCACACTGCAACATTGACAATTACAATTTAGCTAAGCGTGATATCTATTAGTTTTTAAGTGCTCTTCCTGCACGCATCGCATCTTTGTCCATGAGTTGACTTGCTCGCGTCAGATGATGCACGTACCCGCCCGCGCTAAGTGCTTCAACGTTTCCATCCGGCACCAGTTTCCCACTCCTCCGGAACTTATGCACAAGTAACTGGATTTTCCATTACGGACCCATACTTCTGCATGAATTTCTCCTTATGCATGGACAAACCTGTGAGTATTTAGCGTTTACCCATCTCTTGATGGATTTACGAAATGAATCAAGCCAAAGCGTGAAATATTCGCAGGAACAAAATCCATTCCATCAAATTTTCACGAGCCAAGCGCATACGGAAATCTCATTTCCTATAACAGTTACTAACGAACATGTTCCCGCTTTCCCAGCGTACCTTACCAGACTGATGTTGTGCTAAAGAAGCGAGAAATTTCCGTGTACACACCTTGAACACAACACGCCCAAATAACTCGCCTTTTACACGCATCCAAAGTCAAAACAACGTTTGCATCGCACATCAAAACTCATTGCAGTTGGCGTCTCAACGCACCTGCATCGAGTCCGTTCCATTAAAGTGTGCATCCGAACTGAAACGCTCCAGCAGTTTAATCAACCCACCTTTAAATTCGTCCTTCGAGACACAAGCCCCTCTGGTCCATCAAACGGGGTGACGTTGAGAAGGAGGAGGAAGCGACTTTATATGCTAATCGAAGCACTTACACATGTAGATGCTACTCATTACCGAATAATTTGACTAAAATGAATGCTTTTTGTTAATCGGAAACAAACCGTTAAGTATGCACCTCATCTGTCTAAGGACGCAGTTCCGGTCAGCTCAGAGCACAGGCTAAGCCCATTCTCTTCTCTGGTGAAGCGAAATACATGTTGGAACTTTTAATTCAAGCTCATGCCAAGATGCCGTGAACTGCCTGTAATCCTCCTTCGAGCTTTGTATGTCTTTGCGTCAGATTTACTCCTTAGCTTAGATGAGATCAGTTTAATGTAATCTGGTTTAGCAGATACCACCACCGGTTTGGACTAAAAGCGCTCGCAGAACTCAGCAAATCCTTTGGCTGCAAGAAAGTTTCATCTTCCGCAAACCGGAAGTCCATTATGTCATGTCACCGGCTTCTGTGAACATGCAACTCGTGTTTGAAAGAATTGTTGCGGAAGATCAACCTGTCTTATGACATGTTTCCAGTTCTGATGTTACTCATAACTCAAAGTTGCAACCGAAGACGATGACAATTTATTACCACAAGGCATTACTCTGAGGCAGCTCAGGTTTTTTCGCGAGACAACGCTCTATTATTATCGTTACTTGCTGTAAACCACAGTAATTAAGCATGTGCGTGACCCCTTGTTGGAAAGTAAGCTGACACAGGTTTTTTTTGCACCGACTGACTGTCTTCTGTACCGTGGACGAGACGGATCAGAAAGCATTGTGGAGGAAATGTTTCTGTGTGAGCTTTCGTTGCTTATAAGATAATAAATGAAAGCATAAAAATTTCGCTGATTAGAAAGTATATTTGATGATTACATAGTTTCCCGTTAAATGATTTTGATGATACTCATTCCTCCTTTTCTACGGTGTAAATAACGTCAATGTGGTCCTTGATACCATGGCTACAGAGACACCAGAGGAGGAAAGAATACAAGGACAGTGCTTCCGCAACTAAATTTTTATTTCTCACCTGTCTTTCGCGATTAGCCGTGGCCATAGTTAATTACAGGAGGAGATTGCTTACGAGAACATTTGAAAGAATCACTGGTAAAAATGAACGCTTGAATCTTCAGTAGTGTACGAATGGAATGCGGGTATTGTACATTGAACAAGTGGCAAGAAACAACTGTACGTGAGCTTTCTAGTGCATTTATTACCTGTGCTTTGCGTTCATCAAAAATTGTGATTGAAACGCTCCAAGCAAAGACAAGACACCATTGACACTGACTGGGTACGAACGCACCGGGTTCTGACACGATTCAAGTAAAAGCACAGAGTCAAGTCTTAATTACTTTCTTGGGACGTTGTTAAAATTGAAAAACTTGTTTTGCAATACGGGGTCTACAATGGAGGATAAACCGTTACAGGGCCTGCTGATAGCTTGCACCTTCCTGGTGGACACTTTTTGCTACATCAGAGGGGCCTACTCGCCAAGTGGGGATTTGCAATGGTAATGGCGACAAAAATATGCAAAGACAGTTATGCATCACAATGTACAAATGCAAGTGCAATTTTTAGTTTTGATTGAGAAGTTGCCCTCGTGCATACATACATGGGGTTTCAGAAACATCTTGTGAGGAAATGGGGAAGGAGTCTTGAGAAGTTGGTAAAAATGGCGCATGTACTGCTGGAACAGTTAGTTACAACCGAATGAGAGATGAGAGTAATTTGCGCAACACGAATCAAGGCATCAATTACTGATCACTCGTACACAAATAATCATTGATTCCGTTCCGAAATACGAGTTGGAAGGATTCACTTGTGCTCGTGCTGCGCTCAAGTGCATTCAGCTCACGTCATCCGACTCCGTGTTGAAAAACAGGTTCTCCTGAGCCCTTTCAAGGCTCTGTGAGCAATTAAAGTGTTGCCTTGATTTAGATATTTGTCAAAAAACGTTAGCTGAACGCACAAGTTTGAGCGTTTTCAGATCATTTACTGTATTGACTTGCTCTTCTCCCCCTCTCGGCTACTAATCTTGGACGATACAACAACAGCTGCAGCAGTACCTGACACTTGTTCCGTCAGCATGAAGAAAGACCCAGGGCTGTAAATCTAGATTGTTAATGGTCGTTTTGGCACGTCGCAGGAACAAAGTAACATGAACTGCGTGCCGGTTGCTTTTGCATTGTCCCTTGTTTTTCATAATAACTGCTGGCTAGAACAAAAACGTTCTCTCGGCCGGTGAGTATTTCTAGAGGATCGGTCTTTACTAATGGCATCATGCACGCGGACTTACACCTCTATCGTGATTATGATTAGATTCCATGCATCTGAGTTGTTGGCATGGCCCATATTTGATCGGCCTTTTCCTGATGCCTGCACTCGGTTGTTTTTTTTTGGAACTTGCAACGACTAATACAAACACCGCCGCAATACCACCTCCATCACCTACAGCAATGAGTCGGAAATGCAAAAGAAATCTCGCGTTCCTGCATCATTACATCCTTGCAAGTCAATCATGGGCATGCAAGGGTGGCAGCGCACTCTGCTCTGCGGCACTCATTTTGTCGGTGGTTCGCGGGTAGTACGCACACCTTGACTCAGCGTGCTCGTTGACTTGCTATAACTAAAACAGTATATCATTATTTGAAGAGGTTGAGAAATTGCTTCATTATTCCAGCTCGAGTCTCTCCGCTATGTCAATATAATCACCTCGTGCTCAAGCACTTTCGGCAACAAAAAATCATTCAATTTAATCTCTTTTCAACCCACTGGCAAATCCTGCTTACCAATAACTAGGCCTCGGTGATTCCTCTCTTCTCTGTCAGCACTCACGCTAGGACGCCGCAAATCCCCATGCAGGTAATTCTCCCCGCGCTCTAATGGTGAAATTTGAGTAATTTAATTTCTCTCCTCGGCATTCGATTAGATGTCGGGCACACAATCATACCGCACCTCACATTCAGTCATCTCATGAGCTTACCTACCCGCCCGGCCGCCTCCCCCACCTCTTCCCAAAAGCTTTTGACCGAATTCCTCTCAAACGTTCTAAACGTGTTTCAATTTCTTCCAATTACCGCACAACGTTCCGTACCGATTTCCTCCCTTTTTTGCAACCTTTTACACATGACATTCGTCTGCTCGAGGTAGGCGAGCAGTAGCAGTGGTATTTTTTAAGCTTTTTGTCTTGAAAAATGGAATATGAGATCAACGAGCATTACAAAAGGGTTAGCTCAAGTTAACAGAGAAATGTTCACAAAGCACCTACCTTTTCTTTCAGCAAACATTTTACAGTCCTGCCCATGAAAGATTGCATCCACCACGCCAATTTAAACACAAGGACGCCATACCTACTTCGAATACCACCGATTCATCTCCATCTCTCAAGCATCTCGCTCCGACTCCATCCAACCTAATAACCTACAGCGTCCGAATCTTTTAACCGTGCTTGTAAATCTACCCCTCCCTCTGTTTTTATTCTGGCAGCAACCTATTTCAATCATTTTTCAAATCCTCTCGAACATATTAAATCATCTGAAATCGCCGATGCTTATGCTCATTCTTATTTCCTCAAAACCTGCTTCCCAGCTCCCTGTAAACGGTCGGTAAAAATAATCGTTTTCTTTAGTTCCATCATCGCGTCGTCTCATTCGCCTCCTTTCCTCCGTATTCCACTTTTAGGTCAAATCTATACAATTCCGAACCAACCGCACAGCCACCGAGCACTTACCTCTCCGTGAAAAGGAATGAGAAGTCAGGAAGCTTTCGATTAGATTCTTATAGCTGCAGATCGGAGTGCGTTGAAAACTCTTTATCCTGGTTGACACGGTTGCTCCACAGTAGTGACATTTGTAATACGTGCGTCGGTCAGGGTTCCGTCCGCATTTTTGTGAAAATCACCACATCGTTGGAGGAATTGTTGAACTAAGGTATCGCATCTTAAGACTTTTGCGAACAGGAATAATGTCTTTCTAGAATTTCAGCTAATTCATTACAGAATAGCACGACCGACTGCACCAGCGAAAGCTTACAAGACCGTGCAACATGAAATGATTACAGGAGAAAGACCTGAAATTCTTAATTTGTAAACGCTTGTAAAGGTGGAAAAAGTCAAAATGCTCATGACATGACTTATGTCCACATTCACATTGAGCCCATGCATTAGCCAGTCGCGTGGGAATCCGATGGTCAACTAAAAGGCCGCTGAAAATGTTCACCTTATCTAGCGTGGAGGCATCAATCACGTGCCGTCATTCAGGTTCGTAATTCGTCCGCAACATGACATGGGGGTAAAAACTGACAAAGACTTGTGGCCACAAAGCTCATGATCCCATCTTTAACATTTCATTCATCATTAACCTTTTCAATAGTCAATGAATGTTCATGGCATTGGTCCACTTGCCGACATTTCCATGCGAGGTGAGAGCATCAACTCTTGCCTTTCCTTCCGTACTAACAAACCAGAAGAACTTACGTGTCTGTCCGCTGTCATTCATCGGTTGCCAGCTCACCCCTGACACAGAATCCACGCTACGTTATTCCGGATCATTCAATCGAATCCCAATCGACCAAAATGGAGTACGCTAATTATCTCCTCATCCCTCTCGCCTTTCATCCGCAACGAGTAGTTTTGCCATCTTCTTCACTAATTTCCCACATCAGTTCCTCTTAACTTCCCTTCCTACGGCGGCTACCGACTAATTTGCTAATTTACCGCATTCGCACTTACACTCTCTCATCTGCAACGGAGAAAGAGTTTTTGCACAACGTTACATATGTTCGTGCGCCACCCGCTACCCGGTTGCCGTAACGGCCCTATGGCCTCACTTCAGGATAGCGCTGTAGGGCTCTCTTGCAGCATTCTACAACGTTGCTTTGACATTAAGCTGTCCAAAATGTCATCATTTTGTTATTTTGCTCACAACACCGTTACCACCAGCACGAATTGGTTACTTTTTCGCGTATTACTTACAGTTTTCGCAAATCTGGGTGTTCATGTAAAAACTTGCAAGGCAACCGCCCAACTTTTCCTCCTGCTTTAATAGTTTTCAGGGTGGAGGTAAATCTTTCCAGCAAAAAACATCGAATTAAGCTCATGCCTTTCGTATTTGCTCTCAAGAAGATTTTCGCACTTATCCGCAAATTCAAACAAAAACTCCACACACCTGCGCAGTGATCATCACACGGAAGCTGTGATGTATTACCTCGTCGGACTCAGGTACGGGCTCAGAATCCAATTTGCTGAAGCGGATCTCTTGCCAATGACAGTGTTGCATTGAAACGGTACTGTGGAGATCTCAGCATTGGTTGAAACCGACTCGGGTCGATCCACTGGACACGGTAGAGTAAAACAGTGCCAGATATCACACGTACTACCCTTGATTTTTGTAACCTAAATATTCATACAATTAACTACGCATGTTTGTTTTCCCTCCCAGTAACCGCAACGCAATTAAGCCCTGCCCGCCCTTTTGAATCCAAGGTTTGAAACCAGGGTAAAAAATCCTTATCATGAAGTAATCGCCGTGCAGTAATCTCTCTCTCTCTCTCTCTCAGGCATTTCATCAAACTCAAAAGATCCTGGTGCATCTTTGCTTTTCAGCTGGGTTCATCTCCTGTATTGAAATCTTTCAACCTGTCTGAACCTTGGCCTTGGTTCGACTGCCGTTTTTATCTGTACCTTGTCTAAATCATTTACCCCATCACGCGGAAGCATCTCCTTCAAGAAACCATCAATATGCAGCTACCAGCTACACAGGGATGTAACTTCGCACGAAGGCTTTTCACTCATGTGCCAAATGTACACGTTTCCCTAACAAACGGCTAAAAATTCACCTGAAGAACTTAAGGACTGTCCATTTATTACGGTACAATTCCTTGATAATTCCGTAGAGCCAGATCTCAGGAAGCTAAATGCCGAGACGCAAGACACAGGTAAGATTAGCCAGTGCTGCAGCTCTACAGCTGACATCACACCTTTTCTATTGCTCCTTTAATTATAACAAGGAGCAGATGTGTTTGCCAATCACCCAGCTTCTGATTTGTCCGTTAAAGTTTGGATTATATTCGCTCCTCTCTTTAAAAAACTCGATCAAGTGCTCACAATCACAACGTCCAATCCGTCATTTCTCGGAATAAAATTTCATCAGCTCAGCAAGTGGGTCAAGCACACAAGGGTTTGGTAAAAACAAAGGATTTGGCGTCAGACTAATTTGGAGCAACTACTTCACACTTTCCTTCTTTCTCTTTGATTATAGACACTTCAGTATTTGTAACATTTGCTTATTTTGCTTAACCAGTGCTGATTTAAGGAGGTACTCACAGTACCGTAAGCCTTGAGTATGCGAATTGTTAATAATAGATGATCCATCGTTTCCATTTTGTAATTGTATTCGTCAATTCAGTCGGGTGGGTCGGGTGAATCCTCGACGCTGGGACTTTATACTAAAAGCGTTTTAACCATTCCGTTTACTATACACCCAAATGCCCACATCGAAAATAGAGGGTACAGGAACCAGGTGGCTGAATTGGTACTGGTAGTACTGGGATTTTTCCTCTTGCAAAAAAGAACATGGACCAACCCATTGTCCTAAAAAATTATTGTGCAATCATGAGCAGAACAAGCGTTTTGAAACAGGAAACAGAAACCCATTAATATACTACATCACAATCCATTTTCATCATATCAGTTTACCGCAACGGCATTCCTCGTCAGTCAGCTTCAAAACATTATTATCGCAGTCATGTAGGAAATTTTATTGCGGGAGCTGCTAAACCTTGTCAGTGCAGTAATCATTCGTAATTTGGTCGATTCATCCGCGCACATCTTGCGTCTTCCCCATAAGGAATCCTTTAATCCGAAGTGATCTCATCCTTAAAAGGATAAAAACAGAGACATTAATTTCTGTGACTTTTGGATTATTTTCAGACTTGCTATCTTTTTCACCTTTCGGAGACATGGAATCTTCCATCGGTACAATTCAAGGGAACTACTCTGATGCCTTGATGGACTGATCGTGTAAGTTTTGCAGTAAGGTGCTACTTGTTTGCTACAGAAAATCACCTTAGTTTTATGAGCCATACTTCTCGTAGCCTCGAAACAAAGACTCATCGACCGTGCTATTCAGCTCCGACTTTTTATTGGGGAATGGGGTCATGTTTGCACCGAAAAATTTTATTCTACCTACGGCCATTCTATTCCGTCACCGTCTTTCCGTCACAGCAGTCTCACTTTCCCAGCACTGATCGCGAACAATCCTCGAAGGATTCGAGTTCCACTTGTGGTTCCATTTTTTTATCGGCTCTCTGAATGGCTCACCGATGCAGTCGGCAGTTGTCCTTTCCCAAGGCTCGGCGAATGCAATGGTATATGGTGAATGAAATTCACACCACCAACCCTCCTCTGTTAAGCTCAAGGGATTGGGGGGGGGGGGGGTG
>VRMD01003901.1:0-10066 GCA_009872375.1 Sminthurides bifidus | reverse complement strand
TCCTGTAGCGCATGAATGTAGCTGCCCTTAAGTAACATTGCCAAAATCGCTGGTGAAAGGACTACCGTCGACGACAAACGCACCAAGTGCTACTGCACATTACAAAGTATCCTCCCGATAAGAGGCAAGCTCGCCTGCATCCTGCCATAGTAAAGCCACCACAGTATCTTCTGACCCCACGGCCTTGCGCAGCGTCTGCCTGTAGATTGAACTGTTCGCCTCCACCGCCTCTATTGATCTCACCGTCAACTGTTAGGTTTGAGCTCCCGGTTTGCGCGTTCTAAAACACGTGGTAAATGACTGAAGTTAATGAGAAATATTAATTCGACTGTAAGACAAAAATCTTGAACGATAAAAACTTTGCCGCGGCTTACGATTTCTTGCCAGGTAGAGGCAAAAAGAACGATTAGGACGGCGACCAAGATGTAAATGCGGTTCTTCATGGTGCCAAATAGAAAGTTTGCTGCACAGTTGTTTTACAATCCCAGTGACGAGTATGGTGCCTGAAGCGGAGCAGAAGAGGGTGAAAATGGCAAGGGTTTGTAGACTAACATGACTGTTGTATTTATACCAGCTCTGACCTGGGCAAATCCTTGGGCGAATCTAACCTATGAGCACATCGCAATTGATATTGCGAAAGAGAATAACGGGCAGATTAAAGTAAATATGACGAAATCATGCATCTTATTCGTGAACTGTTGCAAACTAATGTCGAACAGTGGAAGGTGCAGCGCAAAAGAATGAAGACTTTCATTCTTCAAACATTTGCGGGTGGTTACGAAAATCGAAATGGAGATAAAAAAGGTGGATTCAGCTTATCCTTCCAGAATTTGTGGCTTGTATGAGTGAATCAAAATTCTATCATGAGTGAAATCTCTGTATTTCAAAGTGACTTTCAAATTGACATTCAGGTTTCTCAGATACGCTAATGCAAGTGCATGTATGTAACAGCACGTGTCGTCAAAGTCAAACATTTGAGTTTAATTTAAAGCTAACGTTCAGAGCTCATACGATTGCTGCAGTCGTGTGAAATTGAAAAATACTTGGTCTAAGCTAGTTTGTCCTACAGAATATGCTTCTAATTTAAACAAGTCTTTAGCTTTCTCCATCACAGCGAACAGCCTGGCCCACGTCGTATTGCTACTGGACACGTGATACTGAACGAATCCAGGATGAGTATCTGTTAGTTGGCAACCTGTGGGAACAAATTAAATGGAATGGAGCGTAATTCTTGATTTCGAACATCGCTGATCAATCATCAAGCTACGGCCAAATGCTTTTACAAACCGAGACGAACCTTCTAATTCCTTTTCTATGTAGTCTTTAAGACCGATGAGTTCCAATTCCCAAGAGGGCTGCTTGTCGAATTCTTCAGTTTCCGGCTAAAAAATGCAGAATTAGAAATCAAGGATTATTAAAGTCACATTGAAAATTGTTTCCATATATCCGCATCGCTACTGAAAGAAAACAAGCTGTTCACCTCAGAGTCTGACCCGTCACTCCTATTAATTCGATTAGAAGCTTCAGTACCAGCACTCACGCCTGTATAAGCTAATTGAGCAACAACGGTATACCCCTCGCCGAATTTGTTCTTTAAATGTTGTGGAGACCCGAGACACTGGAACCTTCCATTCACCATTATAGCTATTTTTGTACACAAGGCTTCACACTCCTCCATGCTGTGAGACGTGAGTACGACAGAAGTCCCTTGATCTCTGATCGAGCTNTTCCATTCACCATTATAGCTATTTTTGTACACAAGGCTTCACACTCCTCCATGCTGTGAGACGTGAGTACGACAGAAGTCCCTTGATCTCTGATCGAGCTGATTGCATTCCAAACATGTCTCCTAGCCACAGGGTCCATACCGGAAGTGGGCTCGTCCAAAAACACTACTGGTGGGTTACCAAGCATGGCCAGCGCTGTGGACAGCTTGCGCTTGTTCCCACCACTATCAGCGTTGCCATAGAAACGAAAAACAGATTTGCAGGGAATCTAGTATAAAAAACAAAGGGATTTGTTCTTCAAACTCACGCTACAGCATTATGGATTACCTCAGTTCCCGAACTTGCTTGTCAATATGATGACTAAAGATGAGATTTTCGCTCAGCCTCGCTATGATGCTGTCAATTTTTTGTTCTTTGATTCCCCTCAGGCGAGCAAACAAACGCAAATTCTCTCTACCGGTGAGCTGGTCAATAAGGGCATCGAATTGGGGACAGTAGCCTAGATTTTGATGAACCTTTTGAACATTTTTCCGAACACTGAACTTGTTCAAGTAGGCGTCGCCTTGAGTAATTGGAATGTCACCGGTGAGCATTTTGAAAGTAGTGGTTTTTCCAGCTCCGTTGACGCCAAGGAGACCGAAAGTTTCTGCTCGAGCCACCCCCAAGGTCAAATGGTCCACGGCCAAAAAACCGTTATCGTAAATTTTTGTCAGATTCCTGAAAAGGAAACATCAGTTACACGGACGGTAAAGTTTTTGCATGGCTATTGAAACACACATGCATGTCAAAGGGGACACTGTGTCCACTTATGTTTTTTCTTACCGTAAAATAAGCGTGTCTCTTTTACTCAAGTTTGAAAGGGTTGCGGCATTAATTCGCTGCCTTTCCTTTTCTACGTCATCGTCCAACGGAGCTGTAGACATTTAAAGGTGGCTTAAGCTTTTCTATTCAGTTTACCATGAAACTTTTCAACGCTAGTAAAGTTTGCCCCTCGATTCAGCTTACAATCATCACTATTGGAAACGGCATTCTCCCATTCATTCTGGTATTGCATCAAGGCTTTCAGCTTGTAGAACAACCTACTTTCGATTAACGCCAGCATGATCGTGCAAACGAGTCCAAAAATGAACAAACACATGAGATTCTTGCCGATTCCGGCACCTTCCCAAGCATAGTAACTCTCTTGATCTGAAAGCAAAGTCTGTCATCACTTCCCTGGTAAATATTCTCAGACAAAGTACTTAAAGCAAAAGGTCTTACATTTTGTGCAGCAAATAAAATCCGGACTAGCGGCGCAAAATTTCTCCAGGTCCATCGTACCACAGAACTGGTGCAATTTGTACTGCGAAGTGAGCTGGACGATACCCATTCCAAAGGCATAATTCGGGACCCACAAGAACAGGTCATGAAGTGTGTCAGTCACATCCTGGATGTCGAACTCCGGCACGTCCAAAATCGTCACGACGATCATCGTAAGAAGCCCTGAAGCAACCGGTACATACCATTGGTTGATTTTGCACAGGCTTCCGCTCTTAACAGACTTTTTCTCCCAAATGCCATTACTCACCAGCAGAAGCGCAGAAGGCCACCATCCTGGCGTACCCACTAGAAGGGATGGTGAACGCAAAGGAGCAAAGGCTCATCAAACTAATGACTGCCCACGCACATGCAATGCTAAGGGCAAAGTACCCTTTGACCACCTCCCAACGGGTGAAATCATCCATGCCGAAGATAAACAACAGAATCATTATCAGGGAGCAAGGGACCATGTAATTTATAACATCCGTGATGTAAGACACGCTCCAGTAAATGGGGTACTTGATTCCGGCAACGAATTGCAAGTGCTTCGACTTGGTGACCCTTTCGTTGATGGGGAAAATGATGAAGGAGCCAGCGAGAAACGCTGTGCCGAAGGCTATGACCCAGGAAATGAGAAAGCCCCCGGTAAAGAAATTCCCTGCTTGCTTTATGTCATCCATGCCGATGTAATCAAAGGGGTAGTTGACAACAGTGAGTTTGGTTTTCAGGCCGAAACCTCTTAGGATACCGTTGGACAGGAAGTTCAGTGCCAGTGGTGGAGTGTGGAAGGGCTGATTGTTAAAAAAAGCGATGAGTTCCATTTGCTGAGAATCTTCCACGCCTTGTGAGAGCTTTGTACGCTGTTCGAAGCCGATCATGTACTGCGATTCTGTCTTTGGTAAGTCGTCCAGCTCCTAGGATAAAAAAAGCCAAAATCTTTTCATCTTGGTCGAGAGAAAATGCAACCAATTCGTTATATGGTGGGAAACAAGGTATCACCTTTTCCATGATAAAATCAAGGAAGGAACCTCTTGAGACCTCCTCGATCTCGTATTTCTCGGACACGAAGTTTTTGTAACCTTTGCAAATGCGATTCTTCCGAGATTCGCAAGCAATGGCTGTAGTGGTTTTGCCGAGAAATTCGTAGCGCTGAAACAAAGTATTAATGCATTGAATTCAATTATTGCTGTCCGGCCAATAAAAAGGATGAGCTGAAGGGATATAAGAATGAAATTTACATCTAAAGTCACTAGATGGCTGACTGGGTGATTGATATCCGGAACCGTTTTGATTGCTGCTATAGAGTTCATGACCAAGGCCACTGGAATCACAATCTGTTGGCAAGATACACAAAATAGCATGAATATTTAAAGTCATTTGTACGTGATCCCTTGATAGGGAAGCTGTTTGTCAGCTCATACCTGAAGCAGAGCCAAGTTTCTGTTCCTCAATGACAGGGTCAATTTCTTAACCAACATGGCGAAATACTGTTGTCGTATAAGCGTGAGTCCTTTGTTCCTGGGAGCGTCCAGAGCTTGCGTAAGCAAATTCTGTTTCTCTGCCGTAAAAGCCTTTGGAGCTGAGGGGGTCAATGGCGTGGTGACAGTCTTCCGGCTAAGGGTACTGTGAATGCTGGCGCTCTTCTTCATCGTGCCTCCCTTGCCAGTCTTGGTCGACGTTCCACCACCGGAAAGACCGGAGGACGTTTGTTCCCCAGACCTTATGACCAAGACAGGATTATGCAAAAATTACGTTTACAACCACTCAAGTTCATATTAAGTTCTTAATGGCATCAAGCTTAGGGCAAACCTCATATAACACCTCCTCCATCGTCGTGCTTCCGATACCATAGCTAGAGATGCCAAGTTCGTGCTTCCGGTCCTCCAGTTCTTGAAAAACGACGGCGAATCTACCAGAACCCTCTGCCGGCAAAGAGTAACTCAGCTCTGCGCCGACATCTTGACTGATTTCTATATTTGCTATTTCCTTTTTCAAAACGTCTGTTATTTCTTGTACTTTGCAATCTGGTTCTTTGACAATGATAAGGCGGTAGTCGCCACCTGTTAGGCAAAATCCAAAATGGCCTCTAACAGTGTTTTCAGGGGAAAATTCTCAATAAAACTTCATCAAGGCATACCGTATCGTTTTTTGAGAAACAGGGAGCTTCCACAGCACTTCAAGTCGCCGTTGGCCATAACCGCTATCCTGTCCCCGAGCAAATCTGCTTCTTCCATGAAATGCGTTGAAAGTATCACTGTCCTTCCTAGTTTCTCCGTTTGTACCAAGTCCCAGGTCGATCTTCTGGCTCCAGGATCCATACCGGAAGTAGGCTCGTCTAGAAGGACCACTTTCGATCCCGCACAAAAGGCTATGCCTACAGACAGCTTTCTTTTCATACCACCGCTAAGGGTACTTGCCTGAGCCTCCCGTTTCGATTCAAATCCCAAGGCGTCGAGCATACGTTCTGTTTCCACCTCGGCTTCGAATTTGTCGTATCCCTTGAGCTGAAAACGATGAGAAATTTTTCGGATAGTAACTTACTACACATGAGATTTTCTGAAGATAACAGAGTGGCAAATAAGTTACCAATGAAAAGAAAGTCAAATGCTCCTCAACAGTCAGCTCGTCGAAGAGAACATCGTACTGTGGACACATGCCCAAACTAATACGAACTGACTGCATGTCCGTGGTTATGTCGTAACCGTTGACAATAGCCGTTCCTCTTGTAGGGGTCAACAGCCCTAGTGAAAGCATTTGAAGTAGAATATAATAGGGTGTATTTGTTAGCGTATTCGTGAATTTTGGCAAGATGTCGTACTTTTGACTTACCCGTTAGCATGGACATCGTCGTCGTCTTCCCTGCCCCATTGTGTCCAAGGAGGGCAGTTATTTGGTTCTCGTAGAATTTGACATTCAAATTAGTGACTGCAGCTTTTTTGCGAAAAATTTTAGTGAGACCGACAATGTCCACCCCGGCTTTCAAGTTCGGAGGAGCGGGTTCAAAGTACGAGGACTTGTGACTGGACATAGTTGACGAAGAACTATGAAAAGGGGTAGACGTAGAGACTGGAGGTGATTTTCCCTCCCAGTACCAGGTCTGAAAAGAGAATTTTTTCTCATAGTTGCATAACCGCTAGACACAATAATATGGTTAATTGGCCATCTGCCACTGGGCATTTAACTTACCGTAAAAGGGAAGTACCAAGGCAAACCCACGCCGTATGCCCCAGGCCAAACGATCTCGATATAAAATGCTGCCAGCATATACACGGTACCGTTGACAAGCATCATGATGACGCAATCGAGTATACAGAACCGGTCATCCGGGGTCACGCCTGTGGTAAGGTGGTCCCAGTTCATTCCGGAGCCGATTCCCTCATACATGGCGAATATTTGCGTAGCGTAGGAAATCGGAGTGTTGGCTATCAAAGTACAGGTCATGTACTTGGCCAACCGTGACATTGAATTGATTCTAGGGAAGATGAACGAATAGGGTAGAAAGAGGAAGAGCCAAAGGAAGCCGGCCGAGGTGGCTGCGCTATTTGCTAAACGGTTTCAGAAATTAGCATCAAACACCTTATAATGATTGCACGGTTTGTAAGTAAGCCATAACTGCAGAGTAGAAAGTCAAACGCAACAAAATTTACCTGATGTAAAAAGGGTTGACATCAGGAAACAGAATCCAATCAACGTAAACATTTGACACATCATTACGACAAAGAGCAACGTTCCGTTCGCCTTTGTCAAAATGGCTCTTCCTTCGGCAAATTGTACTTTGGTCAGTATCGTTAGTAGGAGGACGGAGATGGTCAAGAAGAAGATGGCCTTTAAAAACCAGGCTGTCCAATGAAGCCAATTGGGAAGGCCCATCATTTTCATGAATTCCTATAATCGAAAAAAAACGGACTGGTGACGACTCCAAATTAACAGTTTACCCGTACCAAAAGCTGGAACAAGGTCAGGTGTACCTTCAGCCTCGTCTCCTTTTCGTGTACAATAACTTTTGTGATGTTCATAGCTGGGTAAATGAAGGATAAGCAGATGAAAAACGGTAGCCAGAACTGAATGGCGAAGACAAACTTGTCGTCGGTGTAAGGCGGGTAAGGAAAACGTTGCATTTTAACCTCGTACCGGTTATAATCCTCCAGCTGAGAGTTATTCAAAAGGGATTTTGTAATCGTGGTATCGATAGCGTACTGCAAGTACAAAAACCCTTCGGCAAAGTAACCTGAAACATGATTCGACAACATGAAGGTACACAGCTGGCAGCAGTCATATTTTAATTTAAAATTTGGACGACAGGAAGAAATCTCTAGGGTCTCAGACTCATACCAGGAAACCCTCCCTCAGGCTTATCTGACCTCGGACCCAGTAACCGAAAGAGGTGGTACAAAAGATCAGTGAACCAAGCAGGCTTGAAGGTGAAACGTTCCTTGAAGACGTCGAATTCTGTTCTTTGATAGGCTGGAAAGCGAAGAGTGTATTTGACGTGCTGTCCCGTAATAGAATTCCCTAGGCGTTCGAAAACCACACCGGCAAGTACATTCGATGTGGCGTTGTAAGCCGTCATTCCCTTCGTTGCTGTGAATCCCATCATACTTTTGTCGTAGGCGTCGACCATTTTCACTTCAGTGGGGAATCCCGTAACTGAAAGAGTCGATTAGTTGGACTTTATTTCTTGTTATTTAACTGACCAGTGACTGAAAAGGCCACGAGTAAAAGAACTCACACTTGTAACTCATGCCCTCAGCGGCAAAGAAGTTCTGATTGATCTTTGACATGATGTCGTCTGTGAAATCGTTTGCAGGTGTGTAGAAGATTTCGTCACTAAAGACAAATTGTCATTCATAAAATAAGATTTCACACAAAGGATATGGCAATAATGTATTTGGAACCAGAAATGGCAACTCACGTAATCGTTCGCAATATGTTGGGAACGTTTCCCTTGATGGCAAAGGGTTGGAAAATCGTAGGTTCAGTGATCATGTCTGTGGGTATCAGAATACGGACAACAACAAGTGCAACAGTGAACATCAACGTGATGAGGATTTCAACAACAACTTGAAACTTGTTTCGCATTTGAATTTTGAAGTTCTTCCACAAGAGCAACTTGAACTTTTTCTTAGCTCCAGTTTCGGAAGATTCGCGCCACCCGATCTCGCTGAAATTTTTCCATAAAACTGCCTGTATTTACAGTGATCCTATCATGGCCTTTCAGTCAGAGGTCATCGAACCATAAATACCTCCCACTTGCCATGGAATCGACTCGGGATTTCTTCCTTCCGTCCTCCATGCCCCCGTTCATCATTTCAGTCTCCTTGGGATCTTGCTCAAGGGCTGCGAAACCAAATGTTAACTATAGTTTAGATAGAACCGTACTTGAAACGTTTTGTAAACCAGTGAGGACCACATACCATCAGCATAGTCGGTGTCAGACTCTGTTTTGATGCACAGTGAGGCTAGACCAACTATCAGGGCAGATACCAATGCTATTGCTCCGGTGACTGTAAACGTGAGGTGACTGGATTCGTTTTCGGTTAAGGCACCACCCAAAATGCTGCCGGTTGCCGCTCCTATTAGTCAGTATATAGAAACAGAATTCTTAATTACAGATAACCTCCATGATTCGATTTCTTGTGTACGTCTTGTGCCTAGGCCATGTAGGAAACTAAAACCACCTTATGTGTTTCGATTTACTCACCCAGGATTCCAAACACGATGTACAATCCCAAGGACGAGAAGATACCTTTACATCTGGCTTTTTCAGAACAAAATGCTTTGCGGAACACGACGTGGAAAATTAGCGCATATCCCAACACTCTCAACGGTCCTAGGAAGATGATTAGCCAGGAGTATCTGTCCACAAATCCCGTTACCAACATCCGACTGCCGGTCATGAACAAAGCTAGACATGGCGTCAATTTGTGACACACTTTTGGGACTAATTTGTCTGGAAAGCAAGAACCAGGCCATTATCTTTAAAAGCTTCAAAAAGAACCAAAAAAATGTTATACATTGTGATCGGAAACTTGCAGGAAGCTTTAATCAATGAATGCCTTACATGCTAGTAGAAAGAGCGGCGCGTCTCCAAACACGTTATCGGTGAAGACCTTGAGGCCTTGCATGATCTTCATCCACTCCAGCTGAGCACATGATTCAGTAAAGGATGCCTTACTGTCTGTTGGAACGTCTTCCATAAGCCTTTAAGACGAACATACATTTTGTTGATAAATTAATTACAATGAAACGCAACTGGAATAGCTCAAAACTTGTGTAATTTGGAACAAAGCGTTACCACAAGGAAAAATTGAGATCAACCCCAAAACAAACTCCAGTCACCAGGCAAGAAAACAGGTCGCACAAAGACTGGCAAGAGGGGGTCACAAGGGACATTGGCATGCTCCTGGGCCTGTTACCGACCTGTGGGATTATTAGATATTTGAAATAGTGTCCCTGTGAACTGTAACTGTGAAGGACCAGCTTGAAAGCAAAGCCATTAGGCCCTGACCTTAAGTATCATGTCCACCATAACCGAGAGAATGAGCAACCCAATCGCCAAGTAGAAGCACAGAGTAAAGTCCTTATCCTCTGTAAGATCAGTGGACACATCCACCAGAACACCAGAAAGGAGGGAGCAAATGCCACATCCAAGGGCTCCCCATATTCTCTGGTAGCAGTAAATTCTATACCGGTAGCCTTTGACCCTGTCGATGGCCTCCAAACAAAGCTCGTCGCTGAGCACAGCGCCCAAAACTATGGCAGTCAAACCAACGGTGTAAAACACCCCAAATAACACTTCGTGCTCCTGATTCCAATAGTTCTTGGTGGAGTTCAAAGTGTCGAAAATTTGGTCCACAGGCTTGTTTTTCCGGCACTTGAGGTTGCAGTCCTTCAGAACCACGTTGTCTGTACTCTTGTTGGCGGTATTTCGAGTGGGACACGCTGTCCACAGCGTCTTGCCACCAAATGCAAGGTAGTGGAGTGGAAGAGCAGTGCATGACTTGTTCCTCTTGATACCTGGGACCTTATACAAAAACAAC
>VRMD01003900.1:0-10067 GCA_009872375.1 Sminthurides bifidus | reverse complement strand
TGTGGGCGGCTGAAGTATTGCGTAGTCATGACATTGTGAATTCTTATTGGAAAATGAATTATGTATGGTGGTGTCAAAGAGCAAAACTGGAGCAGTGTGAAAATAGAAAGCGGCAGTGTGCGACTTGAGATTTGGAATGCGAATGCATAAGTTCTTCTAGATTCAAAGAGCAAATAGATGCATGCCTCAGGGCTTAAGATTCATCGATTCGCACATAAACATGTGAAATTTCAGCCTTGGATTAAGCCTCTAGTGTCTGTAAAGCAGGGGAACTTTTACATCTTGATGGATTCTCCGAGGATAATATCACCTTGTTTTGACACAATGCGTCGATGCGTGAACGCTGCCCACCCGGAGCTACGTCTGTGAACAAAGTACATATTCTCACCACTGTGGTAAAACATGGATGAAATTTCTGCGAAAAACTAATGTGGCTATGGAACTATTGACACAGACGTGGTACTAATGCCTAGGCTGGATGAGAGAACATGCGGATTTGTGCGAAAGTTCAGCGCAAAAACACATTAACTGTCGTCCTGCACTGTGGCTCTCTCGTTTTCCTTCAAGTATTTCTTCCCTTGTGTAATTTCTTTTTCCGAACATTCCGGATGGGAAAACATGAGGTCACGATGCGGATGAGTCGTTAAAACAGCTCTAACTCCGAGTAGAAAATGGTTGTACGAAATTACTGGATGTGGACGAAAGGAAGGGAGGAGGAAAATGGCGAAATGGCAACTGAGCCTTGGTTCTCCCTGTCAGAAGCCTGAGCCACTTTCACTTCTCCTTGCAGGCGAACAGTTTCCAAGAGTTTTTTTTGGGGCCAAGCTGTCTTTTGATTATCGCCTGGAACTTTCCTAGTTGGAACTAAAGAGAAAGATTTCTCATTAAATTTTCACCACTTATCCAATTCGAAAGGGGGAAATTGCGGGAACAAGTCACAAGTGTGCAATACTCAGCTTTCATTTATATTCAAAATTAGGCTGCTCTACATCAAAGGAGGAAAGGAGCGTATTCAATGACCGCGTACAAGATTTTATTAAAGAATGATTGTACGTAGGGCAGATAAGGGCTCGTTTCGCAAAGGAGAAAGTGGAGCTGAGAGAGTCGTGTCGTGATACGTAAGGGCAATCGAGTAGATGAAAACCGCGAAGTAGAATCAAGATAATACACAGACGGAGAAAAAGAACAGACTTGAAAAGAAAGAGGGAAATAGTAGAGACAGAGAGAAAGCTAAAAAAAAGATCCAGGGAGCACTGTGACTTTAAAGGCAGTGCAATGCAGTGCAATAAAGGCGGGTGAAAAAAAATTTTTGATTTTTGCTTTGCGACAACTCTGGGACTAGACGGAGACGCAGATTGTAAAAGATATTTGCCAATTCTCTCTAACGGCTTTGGATTTCGCCTACTTTAATTTATTTCATGGGGGAATATATACAAAGCTAGCTGTATCACACAACCGGGTATCAAGTTGCCTCCATTCAAGTCGGCTTCTGTGGATCGGGTTACCATCTTTATTGCCTGTTTCAATGCTAGGGGATTTTGTTTATTCCATCGAGCGTTCTTATACGACTCGACGGAGAACGTCTCCAACAAGTCGTATTATGTCCTTCCTCCACTTCCTTCTCAGTTTCTCATTCTCTGGTTTTGTTTTCCTGCGGTTCCTGAGCCGCTCACTAAGCAGCAGCAGCTAGGACAACAACACCATTTCTGGTATCCGGTTTGCGACTTTCTCCGTCCTCCCTCCCAAAATACTGTTGCTTATAGTAGGAGGAGAGTCTTCTTCTACCGCTTCTTATTCTTCTGCATCTTCTCTTCTACTTCATTCGGTCTCCGAAATACTGTTGCTGAGGAGGAGAGTCTTCTTCTGCATCTTCTCTTCTACTTGATTCGATTCCCTATTTGAGCTTCCTGCATACATCGTCTGAGGATCAGGCGGAGTTGGTGTAAGGGTATTAGGATTGAGTTATACGTAACCTCTGAGAAATCAGAATTGGAGAAAGATGCGCCAGGCGGCTTTATGCTTATGACCCAAGCCAACAGGGTCGATAAATGAATAGAGAGGCCTTAAAAAGCATCGGAAGATTTAAAGGTGAATTCACAGAATTCTAATGGCCAAAAGGCTGAGCTACAAGTCCTGCCCTGACTTTCAAGTTCTTGTTGGAGTTTCTGAACGGGGAAAGTTGCTTAGTCGCACCGAGTTCCCTGCTTTCTAAGGGAGAAAGCCCAGCCAAATGTATTAGATTCCTGGTAGTGATAACGCACAGGGTGGGCAAACACTCCTTACGCACTGCACGTAGAAATGCAGCTGGAATGCTCCCGAGGAGTGAAAGTGGAAAAGGGAGAAAGGAAAGAGCCGCTGGTGGATGATGCCTGAGGTGCTGTTCATAGAGCAGAGGAGATGGATGGAAGACGAGAGTGTTTGTCTGCATGCATACCAAATACAAGTTAATGGGAAAGGACTGGGAGGAAGACACGGAGACAGTTCTTTCTGAAGAAACCAATGATGCTGCTTAGGTGAGGGAGCCGGTTCCACACAGGAATTTGATGAGGAAGGAAAATTACATAGGCGCATGTTGTTCTCCTCGGTTCGGGAGATGCTTAAGGTTTTGGTGGTTTTGTGCGTTCGGTCTTTCCTGTCCTTTCACTCAGCTCCTTTTATGTGACAAAGGAAGGAGAGGCTCCCTAATGAAATTCGTCCAAGTCTGTCAAAACAGTGCGGACGGTTGTGTTGTTAACAGGAGCTATTTATTCCTCCAGACCTTTCGTCTTCCGTAATGGCCTTTGTGTACGAGGAAGATAAGTAATTCAGAAAACACATGGCTTATGTTTCCTAATCCCTGACGGTGGTGAAAGGGAACCTGAGCAGATGATCAGGTTGTGGAAACGCTGGGTCTTTGCTTTCAAAATTAGTAGGTAGCAACAGATGACGTCAGGTGGTATTCGCGAAGAGTGAGACTGGGTCGAGATAGAGATGAGATGGACTCACATGTTCTAGAATCGAACGTGGAGACTTGGGCAAATATCTGCATTTTCCCTACTGTCTGTCACAGACTTGGTGTGGGGTGAACGTGTGGGGCAGACGTTACAAGGGAGGGTTGTGAAAGTTTCCCAGAACTGAGGTATTCTCCAGGTATTTGAAATGGATGTGGGATGATGGTGAACGGTATAAGTTGACGCTATCGCGCAAATGCTGGACTGACTGGAAAAGCGCAATGAGAGCGACAGGAAGTAAACTTGTGTGATTCTCGAGCGTGCTGGAGGCAGGAAGATGTCTGGGATTTGGATGTACGAATTGTGACGAAGAAACTGTCAAGAAGTTTGTTTTCTTCTCATCGTCTCCAACTTTCCGTCTTGTCTCTGTCGCTTTCTGCAAAGACCTCTCGTCCTTGTTTTCAGCCATGCATCTTTTGAATTCCCAGGGAGAGAGACATTGGTTCGGAGAAAGGGACTTTTTTCTTTTTCTCCATCCTCTCACCATTAGTGCTCCACTTCTTTCTTCGGCTTTTCTTTCCTATCTGAATGCAAAATCCTGCATTTTGAATGGCACAAAGCTGGGGAGATTACCCCTCCCTCAGACCTCGAGAAGTGAAATCGGTTCAACATGATGTTTGTGACCGAAAAGTTTCAAGAACACGTATAAAGCGTTGGAGGGAACTGGAGCTGGCTAGCGATTCTGTGGCGGTGACGGAAGGAATTTTCCTTAAAAGCTTTGAATTTGTCCTTAATTCAAGTAAAGAGATGTGGGCATGCAATGCTTCGCAAGCGCATGTGGACAACTTCCTACATTTCAAGGAAACGAGTTTTGGTTCTGGTGAACCCACAGAGGCTTGTACAATATTAAATTCTATAGAATTTATTGTCTAAAAGATGGTCAAAATCCCTGTATAGCTTTTTCAGCTCTATGTAATAGCTTTCATGCTGTCATCTCGTCCTGTGGCATGTGACGTTATCATTATTAGCAGGGGACGGAGGAAAATGAATTCTTTCATGCGAACTTAAAACTCATGCTTGAATGTCCGGTTGTCTGTCTAATTCTTGTTTGAAAACTGGACAACAACCGGTGAGGTCAACCAGTCCGATAGATAGTTTCAATCACATTGCCGGGCCAAGGGAGCATGGAATAGAGAATTTCATACATGAATTACGAAAGAGAGGCAAAAATGTCAAAGGAGAAACTTTATCGGCTTGAGCGACTTCCATCTTTTAGGTCAACCTTGAAAAGAGATTATGAATTTTTCAAACAAGTTTTTTTTTCGGTCAAAAGTTTTTTAATATGAAACAACTTTGTGCGCTAAAATTCAGTACATTAAACTTTATATTTGTTGCAATTTTTCATGTGGTGTTTGAGCTCCAGGAAGTTTGCTAAAAGATGTTCAGATTTCATTGCCGGAAAGCCTGAAGTGAGTTTGGAGAGACAAAGACGTTGGGAATGGTAAACTTTCTGATTTAAGATCCATGAAAAATTAAACACGATATTTCATAACATCATATAAGAACTTATGTCAGTTTCAGCACTTCACCACTATTGTACTCTCACGTTTTAAATCTAAGACACATGAAGAAAGGCAATGTATTTGTATTTCTCGTGTACCAATATGTTATCATGTACAAACAAGAGAGGCATAACAACATCACAAGTAGGCAAAGAATAGGCCATAGTACTTGTTTACCAGACTTACAATTCGGTGTTTTTTGAACATGAGCATTGCTGGAAAGGATCACTGCAGCACCTTACTGAATCAATTCCCGTCATTAGCCATAACGGTTATGACAAGCAATTAGGGATTAGTTTCATAGCGTTGACGACACTGGAAAAAAATCACTTGAACGTTTTACAAACCAATTCTATTTAAAAATCAATTAGCCGCAAGCGTCCCTATGGTAACGACTGGAATTTGAATGACTCTCATCGGCTGAACCCGTGCCAGCTGTTGGTACTGAAAAACGTGATTTGAATTGAAACTGTTTGGAGATAAGGCATCGGATTTGCTTTGGACCCAAAAACATGTTTTCAATGCACCAGACGAGTATTTAGAAATCAAAAGTTGCTGTTAGCAATCACCATAAGGTTTCCCATTCGATTCCATGACGCACGCTTTCAATGACGAAAAGGCCAACAAAGGTGTCCCCCTCAGTAAAGGATGGCGACTATGACCATGATGTAGAATCAACACTGCTTTGGAATCTGGTTGGTTTGAAGATAGGAGGCTATCGAATGTTGTGATTTTACCTTCGGTGAAAAGCAGATTGGAAAGATCAGACGTTTTCACGGAAACTGCACCTGGGAACAGACCTTGTACTTCAACCAATCATTTTAAGCTGTAAAAGAAGCGCTTTTTAGATTAGCATACACGTATATTTCCACCTATCGAATGCTGAACTCATGCTTACGATCCTTTGCGCAACTAGTGCTTTGCAAATTCCATCGCAAAACGTATATCTGTATCGATTCCAGTAGTTCAGTAAAATGCAGTTACCCTACTTAACAACATATGGAGCAATAGCGATAAAATTTTAGTATGAAGCTACCAGCTGCAGTTGATCTGTTTGTGTTATGCTGTCAGAAATTACGTTGGCTGAAATGTTGGTGAGGACGATCATGTTCGGCATCGCTTTGAACAAAGCACGTCTAGTAGCAATGCATGGTTACGAAGATCTGTAGCAATAGCAACCTTTATGCATGTTTGTGTTTGGTGCTTGGCCAGCTTTGGACGTGGTATTGACAATGTGTGTATTCGCTGTGGCCAAGACAGACTCCGGTGATAATAAAAGTGTTTGTATCCTCTTCCGCAGATCAATCCAAATGTGCTGTTGATTCCGAGTTCCAGTGCCGTGACCAAGAGCATTGCATACCGGTAAGGTGGAAATGTGATGGCGAGAACGATTGCGACGACGGAAGCGATGAAGACGGGGAAATGTGCAGTAAGTTTTTACGGCTTTTTTTACACGCTCGTATTTTTGTCCATATGGAATTTTTTCCTCATATCTGTCCCGGCATCTGAGCCCTGTATATTTGAGTTGTTTTCTTTTCCTCGGATGAAAAAGTTTTTGATACCCGGTAACTCACACCACGTTGTGGAGGAGAAGTCTTTCGCGAATCGTTGGATGTGGAATGATTTTTGTCCGCTGCCAGAGCAATAAATTCGCGGGAAGAATCATTCCAAGACCAAGCTGCAAGTGTAAGTAAGCGGAAACCAGATTTTGGAGCTATTTCCAGCTCCATTTCTGCGGGTGTGCAGCAGCAGAAGACGAGTAAATATTGGAATACTGTGGAGTTTATTGCCGTGTTGAAATCGTCTGTGTGCTGATTTCTTCGACCTCATTTCAGCTCCATTATAAGCTAAAACTTGGTGGATATGTGTTGGCTTCCGTCTTTGCAAAAATCCAGATAAGAGGATAGTTCCCTCTCAAAAGGAAATTCTCGATAAAGTTTGACAGGAGCTTTAGAATTATAGAAAATACACGTCCTCCGTCGACTTTCTGTTTCCCGGGGCGTTCCAGCTCCAAGTTGGCAGCGTGACGTCGGTTCTGATGCCGTGTTGATAAAGAGCGGCGAGTTGTTGGTGAAACGAAAGAAATGGGCTGAATAGCAGGGCTGAACTGTAGGAAGAAGAGAAATTTCTTCTCATTATTTTTAAGGTCAATTAAGCACATTAGGAAAATGGAATCAAGCTCCAGAAAGGCAGTAAACTATCTTAATTTCCTATAGCTCCGAGCTCAACTAGTTTAGGTGTACATGTATTCTTAAGAGGAGGAAGGAGAGCCAAGGGCTAATTCCTACAAAGTTGGAGCTGAAACAGCAAAGATGTGTGTAGCATCTTAGATTTCCGTTTCGTAGGAAGTGAAGGCTATTTTAACCCGGACACTGGCATGGGAAGAGAGCGAAAGAGGAAACTGAAATAGGAGCTGAAGCCCTTATAGTCTTGCAAAAAGCGAGAGACTGAAGACACTACATTTTGGTCGTAGACGTAGACATGAGAGGAATTTTCGCGCACACGCAAAAATCCACAAGGATGCAGTATACTATCTCGCCCTCATTGAAATTGGATTTCTTATCAAGTATGCTGATCAGGAGAGCTTTTTAATTGATCCGGGAAATTGAGCGAGAGAGCGTGTTACTGATGGGATTTTTTGCCAATTACGGCCGCACTCCTCTGGCAAAAATGGCGCAGTCTATACCGTATTGGCTGCTGGTGTATTGGTGTAATCATGTTTGACGGCGGGGTTGATTCGCTCTCTCTCCCTGATGAAAAATAGAAAACAATCCGGGTTTGTTATTCCCAATGTGAGACTCGGCGATTTACGAGCCTGTTCTTTTATCCAAACCATGTGTTTTATGCACATGGGGTATTTGGACCGTAAATGTGGTACATGTACCAGCAGGCGTATGTTTCTCTCCGAAGATGTACCGTTATTACGGGCATTAGCGAAAAGTTGCTGAAAAGGGAGATGAGATGAGCTGGACTTGAAAAGACTTGTGGTATGTACCAGGGTCGGTACATGTTTAATGGCTTGCATGCATTCGTTATTTAGTATGCAAGTGAATTGTTATTGGCGTGGTGGATTTGTTTCGCTAAAGCTCGCAATAATTGACTACGGGATTGAGGATCGAGTTGGTGGATAAGTGAGCGGAGCTAATGGCTTCCGTGATGGCGGCTGTCGGCCCCAGTAGCAGGAGAAAATACGAGACTCATTAGAAAAAAAAAGTTGATCAGGAGCCAGTTCAGAAAGGGACTTTTTCCCGCTATTTTAGGAAATCCACACGAAGCTAGTGCTTGACATTGTTTGCATCAAATCCCGGTCTTAGGGTACCGAAAACACAGTCAAGAGTAGCTAGGCACAAGCAAATAGAAAGCTCATATTGAAGTGACCAGGGCAGTCGACAGCCAATCACCAAGGTACATTAAAGCTTGGAGCTGCACCAAGAGGAATGAAATGTAGAACCGATGACATGACTTGAGATTGACGAAAGTTAAACACAGGCTGGTAATGAAGTGGGTTTCTGTTTTACGAGCGTGAAAAGTAGAGATGAAAGCCCTGTGAAATAGGAGCTGGAGACATGGAGCTGGAAGCAGTCCCTTTGTTTGAGCTGGAGGGACAGTTGAAAAGCTGTAGGAGAGATTGCAATTACAGAAGGAAGCGGGTTTTAGTACAAAGGGATGTGGTACTTTCGCCTATGGTAATTGCTCATTGACATTTATGTCCATTGGCAAAGTGGGATGTGAAGTGGAAGTTTTAGGGCCAGGTCCACAAACCAAAGCCAGACTGTGAGTCTGCCTCCATTGAACTGGCGTGGAGAGAAAGCTCTGGAAAAGTGAAAGGAATGCTTGCGCTGTGTTGCATTACACTCCGAGATTATTCCCTATCCCAGGATGTAATTTCCCGCACCATTGGTTTACCACTTTGTTTGTAAGTGAATGCAGGAAACCTTGGTTCAAGTTCTGTAATTATGTTTTGTAATTTTGCATTGAGAAGAAGTGCTGAACGGTCATCGGTGTATCCATACGGACTTTGCCTGCTCCAACTCCCTATGTATTCCCCTTGGCTGGGTTTGCGACGGACAAGCAGACTGCCCGGACAACCGGGACGAGCTCGGGTGTGGGACTAGTAAGTAGTAAATTGTGTTGGAGGAATGAACGGACGAATGAATGAAGGACAGACAACGAGAGGAAGGAGGACAATCGACCATGTATTGTAGTCGGGTGTTCAATGCTTGTGACGGGTCGGAGAGAGGGTCACAAAGGCATTGTGCGTGATGCGGTAGTAAATTAGACTGACTTACTGCTTGACTTACTGGATGACTTGACAATTGATCCGTAGCTTGGATTCTGAGATTCTTGGAACATCGAGTCAATGAGCTGAGAGAGGTGGTGTCCTTGTACGAACGATGGCCGAAGGCTGCGGAAGTTGTAAACCTAGGCTTGGATGAAGTCAAGTGGTTGGAGTAATGTGTTTTTCTCCGGGCGAGTGCCCGGAGTCGGACTGCTGGACCAGCGATCTTGGGAAGTAATTTAATGCAAATGAGATGTATCGAGGAGGATGTGGGTGAATTTCCGATCGCTCGTGCCTCTCTCTGTATGCATACAGGAGTCTGGCTGCGGCCTCTGAACAAAGTTGTTTCAGGTTAGAGCGGGAATTCAATTAGTAACACGCTCCTGGATACAAGATCGATTGGTTCAGCTTGCATGTTTACTTGTCGTTTCACTTCTCCATAGTTCCGGAACGGTTCCTGTGTCCTTATTGTAGCGGAGATTGAATCCCGTGGGTTTTTCAAATGCTGTACAGCCATTATTTTGCATGCGTTGGACAAGCCTGACGGCCCGATGGCTTCCAGAGGTGCGAGTGTGAGATGCGGTGATTCCACGCATCTCTTTCTCTCTCTCTCTCGCTTCCTTTCATAAAATGTCTCGCTTAAAGTTTCAATCAATCTTCTCGCTTCGCTGAACACTTGTCCGGGCCGATTACCGTTGTTGCGGGATCCGGAGCTCAGGGCCGGATGCATGTTTTATTCGCTTGCATTCTTTTGCTGGGGAAATACAAAAGGAAAGGTGTGTGTGTATTTTCACTCCGTGAGAATAATGTTGACGGAGGGGAAAGCCATGGCTTTGAAATGTGGAAACGTTTCACGGTTGTTATTGTACGGTACACGTATTAAACCCATGTTGGTTGGGATGCTGCTTTCAGAGGAGATGTAAAAAGGCCTGGAAGAGAATGATCAGGCTTTCAGCTTCAAGTGCTTGTCATGCCACAGAAAGGTGGGTAGTGGAGGAAGGGAGAATGGGAAACGTTTTCAATAGCGATAAATCACTGCAAGTAATCGCAACAGGTTCACTTACTAGGCGTATAAACACTTGAATCCATGAAATATTCAAATGTTGCCTCACGTGGAACTACAACTTGGAGCACGTAGGTACGTTTCATTTTACCTGGACGAAGGTTACGATCTTTGGGAGAGGAGCGCCGGCTGCCGTGGTTTGCAAGCTGGGACGTGGAACTCGGAGCTGTGTACCGTAAGAAAAGAAAAAACGATCCCGTTTTTCCAGAGCAATGCAGCCGGCACCTCTTCTG